>PVJS01017140.1:0-36550 GCA_004027185.1 Glis glis | reverse complement strand
TTTTTTATACTTTATTTTGAAACCGGGTCTCTCGAAGTTTCAGAGGGCCTCACTAAGTAGAGAGAGAGAGACAGGAAGAGAGGGAGAGGGGGGGAGAGAGAGAGAGAGAGAGAGAAAGCTGAGGCTGGCCGCGAACCCGGATCCTCCGGTCTCCGCCTCCCAAAGTACTGGGATTACAAGTGTGAGCCACCATGCCCGGCTTATTTTTTAATTTATAATGATTATGTTCATTGTAAGAAAAATAGAAATAAAAAGTAAAATAGAAAATCCTTTCCAGATATTATTTTGAAATATATATTTCAATTCTAATAGCCTATTACTCTAGCACGGGAAATGATGGGTTTACTTATATTTATTTTTTTCCAAATAAAATGGAACTCTTGTGGCTAAACAACAGTATAACCCTGTAAAGATGCTTGATTCTGTGTGTTGTTGAGGAAGCGGGGGCGGGGCAGGTAAAGATCGTGGCACACTTTCCTCTTGGGCGTTTTTTCTTCGGTAGTAACATCTTAGCTCTTTTCAGTTGCACACTCTACAGAAGGGTTGCTCGCTGTGCCATTTATTACTTTTTTTGTCACGAAATGAAATTAATCCGTTTCTCCCCTCTCCTTGTTATCTATAGGTAATGGCCATTGCTACCTTGGCTGCCTGTTATAATAATCAGCAGGTGTTCAAAGGAGTGGTAAAGATTCGGAAGGGGCAAGCAGTTACCCTAATGATGGATGCTACCAATATGCCAGCTGTCAAAGCTATAATATACCAGTATATGGAAGAGGTGGGTTTTTGTTTACCTGGATAATTTATAGCTACTTTTATGATTTAAATAATGTCACTATTTAAACATATCAGGTTTGGATATCAGATGATCCTAACAACTCACCATGCTGTGGCCTAAAGAGTCAGGAATTAAGCTAGGCAGGGTGGCGCACGCCTGTCGTCCCAGTACTTAGGAGGCTGAGACAGGAGGATCATGGGTTTGAGGACAGCCTCAGCAACTTAGCAAGGCCCTCTGCAACGTAATGAGACCTTGTTTCAAAATACAAAATAAAATTGGGTGGGAGTGTAACTCAGAGGTAGAATGCCCCTGGGTTCAACCCCATAGTACCACAAAACAAAACAAACAAAAGGAAAGGGGAGTTGGTTTTTATTAGGAAAAAAATATTTATACAGGAGCCGAGCCGATTGTTCAGAGCTGCGTAGGACCTGGTGGGAGGGGTAAATGAAATCTGGCTATGGATGGAGCTTATAGCAAGATCATTCTTGAGCACTAGGGTGGAACCCAGAGCCTCATGCTTGCTGGGCAAGCGCTCTATCTCCAATCTATGCCTCCAGCCTCAGGAGTCATATTTTCTGAGCCGAGAGATGATATTAGAGGCCTGCCAAGCACCTTGATTCATGAGTGAGCAATGTGAAGTTCAGGCTTGTGTAACCAAATGTAGTGCACGGCTGAGTAGATCCCAGACTCCAATCCTCATGTCCTGACACCTGATCTGGTATGTTCCATTACAACTGAAAAACCAAAAGCATCCAATGAAACAAAACACACCTGCTCAGGCCAGATCACTGCCTGTGGGGGTATAGTATATGACTGCGTTCAGTTTTCTCTGAGAGGCTGACTGCTCTCTAATCTGTAGGCCCTATAGTGGGCCCTTTCCTGTGGTTGGAAAGGATTTGTTTCCCTTCCCCAGGCAATGCTGGGGGACAATTGGGCAATGTCTGGGGACATTTCTTATTGTCATGCCTGATGGGGGGAGGTGCTACTGGAATCTGGTGAGTAGAGGCCTGAGAGTGCTGTGATCCTTAGGAATGATCTTATCACAGATGGAAATACTGCACAAAGGTTAATGAACACAAAAGACCCTCTTCAGGCCTCCTCAGCCTGGCTCTCCCCAGAGATGACTGCCAGTGGTTTGCTTGTCCTGCCCTTGAAGGGATATGGTTCCTAACAGTGTTTTCATACAAACAGAATTCTACAGAACAATTATTTCCTCTGATTTCTGTTCCCTCTTAGACATTCTTCGTTTCCTCCCTGCCTTCTACTAACAAGTGTTCGACATCAGCATTTCTACTAGAAGTACCTGTAGGAGGTATAAGAGAAGACTAAATCATTTTTATTATTTTTTTAAGTTTTTCTGTGGTATAGGGGATTGAATCCAGGGGTGTTCTACCTCCAAGCTACACCCCCAGCCCTATTTTACTTTTTTATTTTGAGACAGGGTCTCACTAAATTGCTGAGAGTCTCACTATATTGCTGAGGCTGTCCTCAAACCTGTGATCCTCCTGTCTTAGCCTTATAAGTACCCAAATCTTTTTTTAAAAAGGCCAAAATTCCTTCAGTAACTAAATGAACATGTTTAGCCATTGACTAGAAAATAGCTACCAGTGACTCCCGTTTACTATATTAGCTGGCACTTGCCTCGTGTTTAACATGTGACTGGTGTAACAACCAAGTAGGTGGGTACTTAATACCTGGGGAACTGAGGCCCCAGCCTATGGCTAGAGCCATAATTTGTCCAGGCCTGTCTGACTTCAGGGAGGGTCTGTGCTGTTAACTACAATTCCAAAGGGCTCAGTTGCCCTTTCTCAACAGAATTGTACCAGATTAGGTACTATTTCTGGATTTTATATAAATTGGAAACATGTTACGTAGTATGTAGTTCAGAGATTATTCCGGTTTTGTATTTTTATTCTGATCACTTATTTTATTTTTTTTGGTACCCCCAGCCGTATTTTTTATTCTTTATTTTGAAACAGGGTCTCACTAAGTTCCAGAGGGCCTCATTAAGTAACTGAAGCTAGCTGCGAACCTGCGATCCTCCTGTCTCAGCATCCCAAGTACTGGGATGACAAGCGTGCGCCCCATGCTTGGCTCCTGATCACTAATTTTAGAAAGCAATTTTTAAAAACTTTTTGGGGACCGGGGAATGTAGCTCAGCACTTGCCTCGTATGTGCAAGGCTCTGGGTTTATTCCACAGCAAAACCCCCCAAAACTTATGGATAGTTCCATTATTATATTAGAATTCATACTTTATTTGGGTTTTCCTTTACTATTCGAATTAAATCCTACTTGTGACTCATGGTTTGAAGGCAAGGTTAAGGCAAACTTCAGCTGGCTGACCTCTGTTTTTGTAAATATATTTTTATTGGAATTCAGCCATACCCTTTATCATTTGTAGCTGCTTTTGCAATTTAAGGGCAGAGTTCAGTAGCTGCAACAGAGGGTGACCCAGAAAGCTAAAAGTATTTTAATGCCCTCTGATCTAGGGCATTAGTTTGGTGAAACTCAGTGTATTTTAATGGAAATGCTAATACTGATTTGATACAGAAAATCTCTGTCGATATATAAGTCTCAAGCAACAGAATTTCATAATGGTTTTAATGTCAGCATGAAGGACATTTTACAAATTAAGTTTTAAATGAAGTCCCGGGCATGGTGGCACATGCTTGTAATCCCAGTACTTGGGAGGCTGAGACAGGAGGATCACAGGTTCACGGCCAGCCTCAGCTACTTAGTGAGGCCCTCCACAACTTAGTGAGACCTTGTTTCTTTCTTTCTTTTTTTTTTTTTTTTTTGCGGTACCGGGGATTGAACCAGGGGAGTTCTACCTCTGAGCTACACCCCTGGCTCTATTTTAATCCTTTATTTTGAAACCGGGTCTCACGAAGTTGCAGAGGGCCTCACTAAGTAGCTGAAGCTGTCCACAAACCCAGATCCTCCCGTCTCAGCCTCCCAAGTACTGGGATTACAAGCGTGTGCCACCATGCCCGGCTGAGACCTTGTTTAAAAATAAATTCTAAAAAACAGGGCTGGGGTGTAGCTCGGAGGTAGAATGCCCCTGGGTTCAATCCCCAGTACCGCAAAAATAAATAAATAAATGACTTGTATAAAGTCCACAGTGATGTGGTTGTTACTGGTGCTCAGATGTTAGCGCGGATCTTGTTTTCCCTCATGGACCGAGTCTGCCTTGTAGTAAGAAAGGAGGGTGCATTCCTCGCTCGGGACTTTGGACTTGCTGGTGGTAGGGAGAGCGCCCTGGAAGAGGCCTTGCGGAGGATCCCCCTGGGCACCTCCGACACTTAACACAAGGAGGTGGTGTGAGCCCAGGTACTGAGCAGGTGGGCCCACAGCGCTCCCCAGGGCCCTCGTGCGAATCTGTAGCAGACTTAGCTTCAAGTCGGCCTGCACACCGGTCAGCTGGGGAGAAGATCAGCCTGCTATTTTGGGATAGAAGTAAATGCACCGGCAGGCAGCCAGGAACTTTCATTTCCCTCTCTGCCAAAGCGAATTCCTTGGCAATGGCCATCTTTTTCATGTCTCAGGACGCTTTCTGCTTCAGCCCCTGTGGTTACCCTGGGGCGCCAGCAGGCTCTTCGTGCCGCCTTTAACTCTACACATGGGCACTTTGGGGATGTGGAACCCAGAAGAGGTGGGGCATTAGAACTTTTCCTACTGAAATGATTTAGTAATGGCCTCCTAATTATGAATCTGATAACTGATTTCTGCTTTATTTATTTGTGGTACTGGGGGTTGACCTTGGGCATTCTATTTTATTTTTTGTTATTATTTTTTTTTGTGGTGGTACTAGGAAACGGGATTGAACCTAGGGGATTCTACCTCTGACTACACTCCCAGCCCTAATTTATTTTATTTTATTTATTTCCTTTTGTGTGTGGTGCTTGGGGATTGAACCCAGGGGCCTTCTACCTCTGAGCTACACTCCCAGGCCTATTTTATTTAATTAATTAATTAATTTATTTATTTATTTATTTATAGTTTTGGGGATTGAACTCAAAGGCTTTCTACGTCCGAGCTATACCTCCAGTCATATTTTATTCTTATTTTGAGACAGGGTCTCACTAGGTTGATTATTCTCACTACTTGCTGAAGCTGTCCTCTAACCTGTAATCCTCCTGTCTCAGCCTCCCAACTACTGGGATTACAAGCGTGCACCACCACTCCTGACTGTTTTATTTTTTATATGGAAACAGGGTCTTGCTAGGTTGCTGAGAGCCTCATTAAGTTGCTGAGGCTGGCTTTGAACCTGCGATCCTCCTGTCTCAGCCTCCCAAGTGCTGGGATTACAGCACCAAAAATTATGCCACCATGCGTGGCTTAATTTTTATTTTGAAACAGGGTCTCACTAAATTGCTGAGGCTCACCTCAAACCTGCGATCCTCCTGTCTCAGCCTCCCAAGTGCTGGGATTACAGGCGTGCACTGCACCCAGCTGATTTCTGCTTTAACTCTTCTTTGACCCCTCTCCCCTCTGTCATTTCACACGGTGGTTTTTTCTCTCCTCGCAGCCGTTTGCTCTTGTGGCTTCTTTGACACTGTCCCCCATTTAACCTCCTCTTGTGCCTGCCCCGGGCCTTGCTGGCTCCTCTTCTTCCACCTGCTCTTTAAGGCTGGCGTGGCCTGGAGCTCTGTCTGTTCTCTCTTCTGCACAGGTGCTGCCGGCTCCGCTCACCTGTGCTGCGGTTTCCTCCTCCTCTCTGCCGTCACTCCTGCTCCATCTTGGCTGTGAACTCCAATGTTTTGTTTTGTTATGGGATCCTAGGGACATCCCAGAGTCGCCTTTTCTCCCCAGCCCTCCATGCATCAGTCCCCATGGCCAGCCTTGTCCATCTTCATGTTGTGCCTTACCATCTGACCTAGTGATTGTAGCACTTTAGTCTATAGAAAGAACCAGAAAATGTGGAAGGATGTCTAGTTAAGAGGTTCTTGGTGGCCGGGCGTGGTGGTGCACGCTTGTAATCTCAGTACTTGGGAGGCGGAGACAGGAGGATCCAGGTTCATGGCCAGCCTCAGCTACTTAGTGAGGCCCTCCGCAACTTCGTGAGACCCGGTTTCAAAATAAAGAATAAAAAATAAGGCCGGGAGTGTAGCTCAGAGGTAGAACACCCCTGGGTTCAATCCCCAGTAACCCCCCGCCCAAAAAAAAGGTTAAGGAGACAGGTGTAGTCTAGTTGGGGCCCCATCCAATGAATTGTTTGCATGTGCATGATCAGGTCAGAGTATGTCCAGGAGATGGCTCTTGGCCCGTCCAGGTGTTCTAGAAGGGGTAATGCCCAGAGTCTCGGGGGCACACAAGGGCTGGCCGGGTGAAGGAATGCGGAGGAGCATCTGAGGGAGCGTGGTGATGGGGCAGGAGGAGGAAGTATGCACTCGCCTCCCTTGTGCAGCGCCCTGCGCAGCCCAGCCCCGGCGGTGCCTCAGCTGCACCTGAAGGAGCCTAGACTGTGCTGTAGGTGAGGGAGCCACCAGGATTATGGGGAACAGGGTTTAGATCTCTTTGGCGACTGAACAGACGCAGATTGGGGCTCAGGCACAGAGGCAGGAGCTCAGAGACTGAGATAGAGTGGACGAGACTCACGGAGGCCCAGCCTCTGGCAGTCGCAGTGGGAGGCTGAGGGAGCTGGACCCACAGATGCTTTGAAGGTTCACGGAGGTGGAGGAGGTGCGGAGGTACAGGGAGGACTCCAGCATGACTCGAGTCTCCCTGCTGTGCCCAGACCACATGCTGGATCTTGTTTTCCTAAACCACTTTGCCTGGGTTTTCTAGGATCAGTTCCTTTTCTCCACATTACTCTGGTCACCCTAACTGAACTATGTTGACATTTATTGGGCACCTACTGTGTGCGGGGCACTGCGAGGTGTTGGGGATCTGAAGACCAACATGGTGCAGCGTGCGTGCATGTACACGCACCTCCTGTGCTGACCCCTTCCTTGTCAGTGGAGCGACTTTGGCCACAAACTTCATGCTCTCTGAGCCTCGGTTTCCTCATGGTGAGATGGGCAGACAGCACCTTCCTGTTGAGGATTGTTGTAAGTGGCGTCTGTGGAAAATGTTTATAACACACTGAGTTCTCAATGTGTAGCTACTACCTTCTCCTCTTTCCTTGACAGATTTACCATCGAATCCCCAACTCGGACCCCTCTTCTAGTAAAACAAAGCAGATCATCTCCACCATCAGGGCCCAGAACCTTCCCAACTGTCAGCTGATCCCCCGGAGCCACTACTCCCCCCTGTACCTGTCGTTCGTCATGCTTCTGGCTGCGCTGAGCTGGCAGTACCTGAGCACCCTGTCCCAGGTCACAGAAGACTATGTGCAGACGGGAGAGCACTGATGGAATGTGCCGGAAGCTGAGGTTCGCACGAAGGGATTCACCTGGTCTTCAGGGGTGGATGCCGGCTTCCCGTGTTGTTTGCCTCTTTGATCCTTCGCAGAGCTCTCTGTACTTGGACCTTTAGAAGCTGTGGAACGCAGCTGAGAATGTGAAAGGGAAAGGGAAGGACGCCTTGCCTTCCGCGGCCCCTCCGCCTCCGGGAGGTCACAGGATCGTAGAGTGAATCCTGGCTAGAATAATTAAATGTATTTAATTTAAAGCAACCTTTGACTACCTGTCATAGTAGAAAATGAATTTTCCTTCTGTCTGGTTCCTGGTTTTCTTGTCAATTCGTTTTCTTTAATTGGGTTGAATATGGTAGTTATGAATGTTCATAGAGTCCTCTGCACATGGAGACTGGGAATAAAATTCAGGGTGTGCTGGCATTATTTCCTCTCAGAGGGAGCGCAGCTGTGAGACCGGCATGGCCTCCAGTAAAGGTGGAGAGTTGAGAATTTTTATAATAAAGAGTGTAATTACTCCACGTTTGTCAAGTGCAGTTCACCTGAAGGCCCACTTGACTGTGGGGCAAGTCGAGTTCATGACCGAGGGACGAGGGCATTTGCCACCACGAGTAAGAGTTAAGTACCAGGAGGGACACAGCTGGGTGCTGTGTAGCTACTGGGCGACGAGCAGGTGGCACCACCTCGCCGCTCTCAGCTGTCACCCCCATTTGCTCCGTTGGCCTCTTCGACTTTGGGCTAATTCTCTCAGCTGCATCTGCAATGTTAAGATTTTTTTCTCCTAAGCTTCCCACACACACACGTGTGTGTGTGTGTGTGTGTGTGTGTGTGTGTGTGTGTGTGTGGTACTAGGGATTGAACCCAGGGGCATTCTACCTCCGAGCTACACCCCCAGCCCCATTTTATTCTTTATTTTGAAACAGAGTCTCACTAAGTAGCTGAGTCTGGCAGCAAACCTGTGATCCTCCCATCTCAGCCTCCCAAGCACTTGTGTGCTTGTGTGCACAAGTGTGCGCCACCACACTCGGCTTTTTTTTTTTTAAGTTTCCAGGTTATTCATTGAAGTCTCAAGAAAGGCAAAAAGTATTTTCAGGTGACCGGCTTTAACGTCGAATGGTTCTTTGCTCAGTTCTATCCCGGCGGCATCGCCTTCCTCTGAACCGCAGCACAGCTGGGGTGTGTGCTGTACTCTTCCAGAGTGGCTGAGATGATCGGTGTGTGTGTGTGGGGGGGGATGTGGCTCTTGGCTAGAGGTGTGTCTGAAAAAGCCCCTCTGGTGGAGAATCAATGCAACATATTACAATCTAAAAGCCATTAATGTTCTAGGTATATGTATTACTTGGGTTTTGTTGCTTTTACAAAATACCCGAAGCTTGGTACTTTAAAAGTTTGGGGCTGGGGATAAAACTCAATGATAGAGCACTTGTCTAGCATGAGACCCTGGGTTCCCTCTCCAGCAGCACAAGGGGGAAAAGGCTTATGTATTAGTACTAGGGATTGAACCCAGGGACATTCCACCTCTGAGCTACACCCCCAGCCCTCTTTTACTTTTTATTTTGAAACAGGTCTTACTTAGTTGCTAAGGGTCTTGCAAAGTTGCTGAGGCTGGCCTTGAACCTGTGATCCTCCTGTCTCAGTCTCCCAAGTACTGGGATTATAGGTGTGTGCCACCATGTCTGTTCTGCTTCAGGTTAGGGCCTCTTAGAGGATGGCCTCACATCTGGGGCAGCGCATGCAGAGCAAACCACTTGGAGAGATGGAAGCCAGAGGGCCTCGGGCCAGGCTCACTCCAGTTGCTGATGCCCCCTGACCCAATTACCTGGCACTAGATCCATATCTTACAGGTTCCACCTGACCAGCACGGCCACGCTGGGGAGCAGGCCTCCAGCATGTGAACCTTTGGGGTACACACTCGGGCCACATCTAAACCACTGCATTATTACAGCATGTGGCCAACAACTGTTCCAGTCCACCAGGCACAGTGACTTACATCATTGGAGGGGTTTTTCCACCAATAATGTTGAGTTAGCAGTGTTGTACACCCAAACGGATTTTCATCCTACGACCACTTAAGACAGTTGGCTTGGTATGGGTCTGGAGATTTCAGTTAATTGGTTCATTTGAGGCTTAGCCCTGGACAAACTTGTCATCAGTGCTGAAGCCAGTTAAGTAATTTGCCACATAGAGTGCGGCTAGCTGTAAGCCAGACTTGAAGTATTTTCCAAGTAATTTAACCATCGAAACACAACTTGGGATTTCACAGTAAGTTGACACAAATATCTACGTTGAAAAAACAATTTTTCCCCCAGTACTGGGGAATTCAACCAAGGGCCACTTTACTGCTGAGCTATACTCCCAGCTCTTTTTAAAATTTTTTACTTTTAGACAGAATCTCCCAGAGTTACCCAGGCTGTCCTCAAACTTGTGATCTTCCTGCTTCAACCGCTTCCTGAGTAGCTGGGATTTACAGGTATGTACCAAGCCCCACTCAGATAAACACTTTCTTTTTCTATAATTATGACCCAAATATTGCACAGGACATACTTAAACTAAAAAACGACTTGTCCGAAATTCAAATTTCATTGGGTATTCTGTATTTGCAAAACCTGACAACCCTACCCTTGATTCCCTGTTTATGGCACCCATGGATGGGGCAGCTATTTTGGGCAGTTTTAGAAACTTGAGCGCTAAGGCCGTGATTCTCTAACTTCGGTGTGTGTCACAATTGCCCAATTGCAGAGAACAGAGACTGTGACCCATAAGGTCTGTCTGGCGCAGTGCCTGAGAATTTGTTGACCTATGTTCTCAGGTGACATGGATGCTGCTGCAAGGGCCCAGAGTGAAGACCACGGTGCAAAGACATTCCTTCAAGGTACCTAGGAATTAGCTGGGATGTAGGTGTTGACTCAGAGGTCTGGCATTCATTCTAAAACTCCGGCTTCAGCCAGGCATGGTGGCGCATGCTTGTAATCCCAGTACTTGGGAGGCTGAGACCAGAGGATCACAGGTTCAAGGACAGTCTCAGCAAATAGTGAGACTCATTAACCTAGCGAGACCCTGTTTCAAAATAAAAATAAAATAGGGGTGGGGCTGTAGCTCAGAGGTGGAATGCCCCTGGGTTCAATCTCCAGTACCACAAAAACAAAACAAAACTCGGGTTTCCTAAGAGGCTCCAGGGTGATGGCAATGCTGCTGGTCTGTGGACCATCTCAGGTAGCAAGGCTCCTAAGAGATGGTGCTTTAAGCTGGGTGGTGACACATGCCTGTAATCCCAGTACTTGAGAGGCTGAGACAGGAGGATTGCAGGTTTGAGGCTAGCCTTGGCAACTTAGGGAGATTTCAGCAACCTAGTGAGACCCTGTTTCAAAACAAACAATAAAAGATCTGGGTGTAGCTCAGAGGTAGAATGCCCCAGGGTTCAATCCCCAGTACCACCACCAAAAAAAAAAAAAAAAAAAAAAAGGCGTTCTGGGGTGTGTTGAGTGGAAAAAGTGGAACTTGTAAATCTCCAGTGTCAAAGAATGTCCTTCTGTAGGAAAAGACTGAAAAGGGATTATCCTTCTGTCTCTTGTGTGGACAGGCACCCAAGAAAACCCAAGAACAGAGGCGATGATCTAGGGGGTGATTTTCAGCTTCCAGAAGCCTTGCCATCTGTCCCAATCAAACACTGCAAGGCAGGGTTTCTAACAAGGCCTCCTTAAGCAAGCGTGACAGTCCCAGTCCTTTTTTTTTTTTTTTTTTTTTTTTTTTTGCGGTACCAGAGATTGAACGCAGGGGCGTTCTACCTCCGCGCTACGCCCCCGGCCCTATTTTTTATACTTTATTTTGAAACCGGGTCTCACGAAGTTGCAGAGGGCCTCACTAAGTAGAGAGAGCTGAGGCTGGTCACAAACCCGGATCCTCCGGTCTCTGCCTCCCAAAGTACTGGGATTACAAGCGAGCGCCACCTCGCCCCACAGTCCCAGTCCTTTTGATACCTCCTCTAGTGCACCGTGGCTGGCCCCAGGGACAGTGGAGTTGCCGGTGGGCGGCGTTCGATGTAGGGGAAGGCAGGTGGGGGTGGAATCCAGGGTTAGGGGAGGTACAACTTTGTCAGAATTCACTGAGGCTATGAACATACTTGAAGTTGCAAGAGTAAAGTGACTAGGGATTTGTGGCTTTGATAACCTCATTAAACACTTTGCTATGAGGAATATCAAATTTTCCCTACAAACTCCAAGTTGTTCTTGTGGTGCTGGGGATCAAGCCTAGGGCCTGGAGCATACTGGGCAAGCGCTCGACCACTGAGCTCTACCCCCAAGCCTCGCCTGGTCTTTTTAAAATTTTATTTATTTATTTACTTATTTATTTGCAGTACTGGGGATTGAACCCAGGGGCATTCTACCTCCAAGCTACACCCCCAGCCTTATTTTTTAATTCTTTATTTTGAAACAGGGTCTCACTAAGTTGTGGAGGGCCTAAGTAGCTGAGGCTGGCAGCGAACCCAGATCCTCCGGTCTCAGCCTCCCAAGTACTGGGATTACAAGCGTGCGCCTCCACGCCCAGCTCGCCTGGTCTTGTTTTTTCTTTTTCCCGCTGTTCTGGGATTGAACCCAGGAGCATTCTACCTCCGAGCTACACTCGGCCCTATTTTTTTATTCTTTATTTTGAAAACGGGTCTCACTAAGTTGTGGAGGCCTCACTAAGTAGCTGAGGCTGGCCACGAACCTGGATCCTCCAGTCTCAGCCTCTCAAGTACTGGGATTACAAGCGTGCGCCACCACTCCCAGCTCGCTTGGTCTTTAAGAGCTTCTTTGATGTAGCTTTTTATTCCTAACTTATTGGGATTCCAGACTTTTGGAAAGACCCAGCCCAACTCATGTGCAGGTGGAGAAGGGAAGTAACTGAGCTGTGAACAGGCCGGTGGAATGAATGCTAAGGATTAGTGCAGTTTCCCACTCCCTCAGGAAGTGCTGTACTTGGTTATAGTTCTTGACTAGTAATGTAAACTAGTGACAAAGGGAGCTCAAAACACCACACGCAGCCAGGCACGGTGGCGCACACCTATAATCCCAGTCCTTGGGGGGCTGAGACAGGATCGCAACAGCTTCAAGGCCGTCCTCAGCAACTTAGCAAGACCCTGTTTCAAAACTAAAAAACACAAAAAAGGCTGGGAGTGTTGTTCAGAGGTGGAATGCCCCTGGGTTCAATCCCCATACCAAAAAAAACAAAAACAAACAAACGATAACAAACCACACACAGGTTCTGGTTCTAAGAACACACCATCCCTGCATTTTGCAATCAGAAAGCTCCAGTTGCTACCGGTTTGTGGTTAAAGAAAAAAAAAAGGGGGAGTACAAGCCAGGCATGTGGTGCATGCCTACAGTCCCAGTACTTGGGAAGCTGAGACAGGAGGATCACAGGTTTGAAGCCAGCCTCGGCAACTTAGTGAGACCCTGTTTCAAAATAAAACAGAAAATAGAGCTGGGGGTGTAGCTCAGAGGTAGAATGCCTCTGGCTTCAATTCCCGGTACCATACACACACACAAAAATAGCAATAATAAAAAAATAAAATAGGGCTGGCGGTGTAGTTCAGAGGTGGAACTCCCCTGGGTTCAATCCCCAGTACCACCAAAAAAAGAAAAGGGTGGGGGAATACAACCGTGTCCTTCTCTCTTTAAGCAGAAGCAAGCTTGTCAAGACTTGGGCACAGTTCCGGGGATGGATTTAGACAGAAGGGTTGATGAGGACGATAGAGAACCAAGAGACAGATGCCACGGCTTGAACACGTGGCTGGGGGTCGGCGGCTCGCAGGAGGCCGCGGGGCCACAGGCCAGAACCATAGAACCCGTCCCATGACCTCGGAGAAAGCAGCACAGACTTCACGCTGGAGGAGAAACCTTTTATTGGCACAGTCATTCCTTGTTAAATTGACAGGGTGAAGCAATGATCTTTAAAAAACAGTAAAAGCTGGTTTCTCCCAAACTACTTTCACCGTGGGAGTGGAGGTCAGTACGTCAGTCAGCAAATCATAACCACTTAATTTAAGCCACACCGTGAGGGGACAATCTGTGAAACCAGTGCAGCGCTTCCAACTGTGAGACTTGTTCATTCACATGATCAGCTGAGGTGCACAAAAAATAAACTTCTATTAAAAAAGAATCAGCCGGGGGCAAGACCAGAGAGGGCTTAGAGCACTCACAGGGCGAGGGGTGCGGGCGCCGGGGAGATGCGGCTTTCTCCAGAGAGCCGCTTGCTTAGAGGCGCTGCTGGGGTGGCGTCTGTCCATGTTAGGAACCCTGCACCCCGTTCCTTTGGAAAGCCTGCAGCCAAAGCCGCGGGTCTGTCTGTGCTGGAGATGCTCGGGTGGGGCGGGAGTGGCGGGCACTACAAGCAGCACTAGTCTAGGGGGACGACTCTAGGTGGGACGTGGCCACTGTCCTCTGAACAGGCGGGAGGGAGCCAGGAGAGATGTGTCCTTGGAAGACGCTCGATGGCAGGCGTGAGTGTGGCCCAATCCAGTCCTGCAGGCCCTGTCTAAAACTTCTTGCATCTTATTGGGATTCAAAGAATTAAAAGATATTCCTGCCCCGTCTCGCCCCCAGCCCCGCTGGCTACACTTAGGGAGACCCTCCGGGATGGCCAGCGAGGCCCGCAGCAGGTTAGATCCTTGCCCAGTATTGATCGGTGCGGGGGATTCCAGCCACAATTTCTGATTCAATTCCACAGTGATCCTCTCCTCTGAGGATTTTAAAGAAGCCTGGGAAAGAAAAGCAAGGTATTAAGTAGGCCTGAGGTCCTGACCCTTGTCAATACATCCCGACTCATCCCAGGAGGGAGCCACCGAGCCCCGCCTGCAGCACCGCAGCGGCCTCAGCATCGCCAGGCACTTCCATGGCAGCCCGTCACCCGTCACAACACTGCCCAGTGCAGCCAGACGCTCGTGACCCGGCCCGCCTCGGGCCCACGGTGTGGAGCTGTGCCGCGGGTGGGGCCAGGCGGCCAGGCAGCCATGCTGCTCCGGCTCCCAGCTCCCTATTTTCAGCAGGAAGGGGACTGCCACTCACCGTTGTCACCCCAGTCAGTGTTCCAGGAGTTGGCCACCAGCCAGTAGGGGGTGCCGTTCTCGTTTCCCCAGCCCAGGATGCGGATGGCGTGGCCCCCCATCATGTCTCCAGCTACGTGCTTGTACACTCCTGGGAAAGGAAGTCCAGTTCAGAACAAGCCCGGGCCATGGCCCCACCTCCCACAGCACCCCAACTCAGCTGGCCACCCCCCGTCAGCAGAAACAGGCTCCAGAGGGACCAACGGGCCTTCCAGCATGCACGGGACCTGGACTCCAGCCCAGCACTGAAAAAAAGGACTAGAACACCCTTGCTCTCTCTGAAGGGTCCAGGGCTGCCATGACATTGGGGGATTAGTCACTAAGTGCCTTTGGTACTAGGGATTGAACCCAGGGCTCACGCGTGCTAGGAAAGCGCTCCACCTCTGAGCTACATCTTTAGCCCTTGTGATTTTATTTTGAGACAGGTTCTGGCTAAGTTGCCCAGGCTGGCCTCAAACTTGTGATCCTCCTGCCTCAGCCTCCCAGGTAGCTGGGATTACAGGCATGTGCCTCCACACCTGGCACCAAATATATTTCTGAAAGTCCAACATACTCAAATATGTGAAGTAAATATTGAAATGGAGTCCCACAACAGTCACTTGTAGGTTGACTTTAAGAATCAAAGGCTTAGCCAGGTGTGGTGGTGCACGCCTGTAATCCCAGTACTTGAGAGGCTGAGACAAGAAGATCACAGGTTCAAGGACAGCTTCAGCAAGTAGCAAGACTCTTAGCAACCTAGTGAGACCCTTTGAAAAACAAAACAAAACAAAACAAAACAAAAAAACAAAAACTTGGGCTTGTGGTGTAGTTCAGAGGTAGAATGCCCCTGGGTTTAATCCCTAGTACCATACACATACACACACACACACACACACACACACACACACACACACACACACAAATTAAAGGCCTAGGGGCTGGGGATGAAGCTAGTGGTAGTGTGCTTGCCTAGTATGCGCAAAGCCTGGGTTCAATTCCCAGTATTGCAACAGGAAAAAAAAAGATCTAATAAATACTGATAAAAAAATAAAAAAATAAATACTGATTTATAAAGCAAATTTAACATTAAATGGCCAATTATATATTTTTACATTTTGGGATTCTGCATAAGGGTTTGCCTGTCAAAAGTTTTTGTTTTAGTTTTTTTGGTGCTGGGGTTGAACCCAGGGGCATTCAGAGGGTATACCTTGAGCTACATCTCCATCCCATTCTACTTATGGCTTGAAATGGGGTCTTGCTAGGTTGCTGAGAGTCTGATTACATTGATGAGGCTGGTCTTGAACCTGCGATCCTCCTGTCTCAGCCTCCCAAATACTGAGATTACAAGTGTGTGCCACCATGCCTGGCTCTGTCAAAAGTTTTATGAAACCTGGGAGGCTGAGGCAGGAGAATCACAGGCTTAAGGACAGTGCCCAGTAACTGAGCAAGATCCTGTTTCAAAATAAAATGGCTGAGGGCGTAGCTTAAAAGAAGAGCTCCCCTGGGTTCAATTGCCAGTATCACACACACAACAAGAACTTTTATATATTTGAAGAGTTTTAAATGCTGCTCTGGGGTTCCCTGGAGAGGTGGGAGGAGGGGCTGGAGGCAGCCCGTGACGGCTGATGGGGGGCACTGGCCAAGGCGTTCAGGGCCACAGCGGGTCAGCCGGGCTTTCCCCAGCGGGCACATCACTTTGTCGAGCTGGAGTCGCATCTTTTGGGATCTGCACGGGGCTGCCATCATGACAGTACTTATTTTTCTTGCCAGAATCATCTTGCTTTGTCCCATCCTCTACCTAAGAGTTGAGACCAATGGTGTTCACAATCTTGCCTGATGTGGATGAGCAGAACAGAAGCAAGGACAGTTCCTCTGGCATGAGGGGTTTCTAGAGAGCGCTCAGGGACAGGGAAGGGGACCATTCAGGTCCCTCCGCATCACGGATATCAGGTAAGGTGCTAGGCCTCAGCAAAGATGAAGATGAATGACACGGGCACTCAGCCACCCACCGCTCAAATGTGGATACTGATAAAGGACAGAGGAGTGACCACCACAGCGAGGGGAGGGTTCTAGGGGAGAGCTGAGCTGGCCTCCGAGGGGCGAGGAGGAACTTCCCCAACAGAAGTCACCGGGGAGACGAGTGAAGTAAGGTGTGCAGAGAAGCCGGGGTGCAGCACAGGCTGTCCCCGGGAGGACCCTGGGCCTTCTTCCTGCCAAGTCCTGCTGACCCCCCAGAGCACCCAGCTGCCCCCAACCCCAGCTGCTGCTGAGATCAAGTCCCACCTGACTTGTAGGCCAGGAAGTCTGAGAACACAGTGAAGGCGCCCTCCACCGGGCCGTTCTTGTAGATCTCCGCCATGATCTCCTTCTCGCTGCCGGAGACGCTGTAGGAGCTGTACCCTGGGGGAGAGAGCAGGGCCACGTGTGGGAGGCGCCAAGCAGCCCCCCCCCCCCGTGAAGACCACAGGGAGGGCCAGTGAGCTTTAGGCCCTGGATGAGGCTAAGGGGACCCCTGGGCTCTAGGACAGGTCTCAGAAGGGCTGAAGCTAGATTCAGGGTGGAGCAGGCAGGATGCAGGAAGTGTGCGGCTCCCTCTAGTGAGACTGGCGTGAATTTCCTGTCCTTCTTCCTGGTCCTCCTGGACTCTAGGATCAGTGGCCCTGCTCTCATCCCTTCATCCCTTGGGCTTAAGGAAGGTGCTGGCACTTACCGTAGTGCTTGTCTTCTTTGTAGGATGGGGAGTAGCCAGGCTCGCAGGACTTGCTGCACCTGGGCGTGTCTCCCTCCCCGGTACACTGGGGCCGGGAGCCATTGACGTGGTGTTCACAGGGAGGGATGGAGTAGGGTCTGCAGCCTGATGGACCAAGCAGACAGAGGGATCAGCCTGCAGCCTACACCAAAAGAAGCACCAGGCCAGTCCAACCCCATGTCTGCCGAGTCTGTCTCTACCCTTCAGCCCAGCCCTCCGCCCTCTACCATCCCTTTACAATGAAAATCTAAATCACCACAGCTCATTGCCTAGGAAACCAACCTGCCCATACAGGCACACACTCACCTACGTGGGAGTCATAGAGGCCACCGGAAACCAGGCCTTTCTTCGTCCAAAAGTTCCAAGCTCCAGAGGGATAGCCACCGTTACAGCTTTAAAAAAAAAAAGCCTTCCATTAAATTCACTGTGAAAGAAATTCCAGCTGCTTCAGCCACTGCCCAGTACAAGAACTGAGGGGGTTCCCAGGTCCACACTGCCCTCAGCGGCTGGCATGACAGTTGGCACAACGCCCCAATCCCCCAGCTCATCCTCCCTCGATACTTGCTTCCTCAGACACCCAGCCAAGCTCCTATCTCTGTCCAGAGACCCTCTAGGACAGAAGGATGCTTGTACTCATGTCTGCGCTCATTAGGCTTTACGTGTTGTCCTTTCTGGAATGGTGATTCTCAACTCTGCAGTATAGCACAATTCCCCGGCTGCCCCATGCCCCCTTATCTGCAATTCTTGATTTCTGTGGTTTCCTTACCTGTGCTATCAGTTGTGGTCCAAAAATACTGAATGAAAAATTCCAGACATTCCATTCCTAAATTTTAGATTGTACACCATTCTGAGTAGCATGATGAAACCTCAGACCACCCCACTCCCTTCAGCACGGAATGAGATCATCATTCTAACTGGAATGTCCATGCTGTATGCACTACCCTCCCGTTAGACACTTTGTGGCTACCTTGTTACCAGTTCCACCGTGTGTGTCCTCAGTGCTTGTGTTCAAGTTACCCTTATTTACTTAATAATGGCCCCAGAGCACAAGAGTAGCAATGCTGGCAATCTGGATAGGCCAGAGAGGAGCCATAAAGTGCTTCCTTTAAGTGAAAGGTTCTCAATAAGAAAAAAAAAATCACAAGCTGAGATTGCCAAGATCTACGGGTAAGAACAAGTCTTTTATCCCGGAAATTGTGATGAAAGAAAATGAAATCTGTGCTAGTTTTGCTGTCGCACCTCAAACTGCAAAAGTTATGGATACAGTGAGTGATAAGTGCTTAGTTAAGATGGAAAAAGCATCAAATTTACATATCATTTATAGGAGAAAAACAGTGTATACAAAGTTCAGTACAATCCTTGGATTCGGGCATCCACATGGGGGTGTTGGAACGTACCCCTGTGGATTAAGGGGACAAATGTACTTACAAAACCCACCAAGGCTGGTGATTCTGATTTCACTGGTCTGGGGGGGGGGGTTCCAGGGATTTTTGTAAACTCGGGTGTTTCTAGTACACAGCTGTGGCTGAGTACCACGCCGCAGACCCAGGGTCAGACATTAGTACTGGCAACCCAACCCACCCCTGGAGTTTGGGATTTCGCTCAGGGTGGTCCATCCTGGGACCCATCATCCTTAACAAAACATAAGGAAAGAGCCCCAAGGTGAGGACGTTTCGTGAGGAAGAAATCATTCTCAGGATCTGAAATTGAACCTAATTTTCTGAGACCGCATTTTGTCAGGACTTCCCTCTGCCCAGCGCTGTGGGGCCACCCAGGTTCCGGGCATCTCCCGACAGCAGCAGCCATCGAGGGACCACTTCCAGACACCCCCACCGCCCGCCACCTCAGCCGAGAAAACAGCTTCACCTCCCCCGAGGAGTCCTCAAAGTCAGTCTGCCCCAGGTCTGGGGTCCCGGTGGAAGGTGTCTGAGACTCACCCCTCCCCACACTGGCCGCCACAGCAGGTGAGCATGTCCTCCGCTGACACCTCCACGTTCACGTGCCCATTGGTGTGGATGCAGATCCGGTCAGAAATGGCCTCCACGGCCCCAAATGCCTGTGGGAGCAGATCCCACCAGTGAGCAGGCTGCCAGGCCTAACCACGGCCTCTCCGTCGCCTGAGGCCCGCAGCCCTCTGGATGGCTAGTCTCTCTCCAAACCAGGTGAGGCGCCTGGGGCTAAAACTCGGCTTTGAAGCCAGAGACCAATCCACCTAACCTCCACCAGAGATTCAGTTCACTTCTGAAACAAACATAGCAACACTTTGGGTCTACTTCTACGAGGCATGTGGAGCAGGTCACATTCAGAGGCTGGAAGCAGAATGGGGGCTGCCCGGGGCAGGGAGGGACGTGGAGTAGTGTGGATGAGTTCAGTCTCGGAGCGGGGAGGGACATGGAGTAGTGTGGATGAGTTCAGTCTCGGGGCAGGGAGGGACGTGTAGTAGTGTGGATGAGTTCAGTCTCGGGGCGGGGAGGGACGTGGAGTAGTGTGGATGAGTTCAGTCTCGGGGCGGGGAGGGACATGGAGTAGTGGATGAGTTCAGTCTCGGGGCGGGGAGGGACATGGAGTAGTGTGGATGAGTTCAGTCTCGGCTGGGAAGGGGAAAGCAGTCTGTGGGCAGGCGGTAGGGATGGCCGCACAGCACAGGAACATATCCACCACCACTGAACTGTTCACTTAAAAATGGTTAGGATGCCTCCATTTTCTATTCTGAGCACTTTACCACAATTTAAGAGCAAAATCAAGAGAGCTCATTGACAGAGACGGGACCCTCAGGAAGCTGAGCGCCCCCGAGCGGCTGGGGTGCACTGCAGGGAAAACAGCTTCGCAGCCCGGTCGCCTGGGACCTGCAGTCTATAGGACGTGCTGCACGCCCGCTATTCCTCGCAACAGCTCCTGACCACGGGGTGGCTATCATGCTGGTGGACACTGAGACAGACTTTACATCACTTGTCTTGTCACAGTTGGTCCCCCCACCCGCTTCCCGTGGCTTCGAGGCCACCGGGGTCTCACCCAGCAAGAGCCGCAGGAGCCCTGGTCTCTGATCTCTTTGATGGTCGGGCAGTTGGGCCACTGTTCCCGTGCATCGAAGCTTTCAGGCAGATTTATGTCCTCAGCGAACTTAACTCTGGATAAAGGAAGGTCATTACAAATTCTGAACCTTTGACTGGCTGCCCCATCCCTCCAGAGGCCTCTTGGTTAAGGGCAGCAGTCCCGAGACTGGGCAGCGCCCCCTAGAGAGGAAGGGAGGCACGACATGTGCACACTGCGACAGCAGCCTCCCCTTGGTATCTAAGACACAAAGATCCATCCTACTGCTCAACACAACTCAGCATTTCCTAGGCTTCTTTCTAGACTTATTTAGTGGATATTTTTCAACAGTTCTATCCACATGGACCAGATATGTCTCTTCTCCCCGTCATCCCTAATCATAAACACTTACCCAGGTACCTCAAATCACTTTTTCTTTCTTTTTTTTTTTTGGCGGTACCAGGAATTAAACCCAGGGGCGTTCTACCTCCGCGCTACACCCCCGGCCCTATTTTTTATACTTTATTTTGAAACCAGGTCTCATGAAGTTGCGGAGGGCCTCACTAAGTAGAGAGAGAGAGAGAGAGACAGGGAGAGAGAAAGAGAGAGAGAGCTGAGGCTGGCCGCGAACCTGAATCCTCCGGTCTCCCGACTCCCAAAGTACTGGGATTACAAGCATGCGCCACCACGCCTGGCCTCTCAAATCACTTTTTAAAAAAAAATGTTTGGGTCGGGCTTGGTGGCATACCCCTGTAATCCCAGTATTTGGGAGGCTGAGACAGGAGGATCGCACGTTTGCAGTCAGCCTCAGCAACTTAGTGAGACCTTGTTTCAAAATTAAAAAATTAAAAAATAGGGCTGGGGGTATACCTCAGAGGCGGAATGCCCCAGTTCAATCCCCAGCACCAAGTTTTTTTTTTTTGGCTGGGTATGATGGCATACACCTGTAATCCCAGTACTTGGGAGTCTAAAACAGGAGGATCGCAGGTATGAAGCCAGCCTGATCAACTTAGCAAGGCTCTTAGCAACTTTGCAAGACCCTGTTTCGAAATAAAATATAAAATAGGGTTGGGGGTGTGGCCCCTGAGATCACTCCCCAGCACCACAAGAAATGTATTTTTAAAAATGTACTTTTAGCCGGGCGCGGTGGCGCACGCTTGTAATCCCAGTACTTTGGGAGGCGGAGACCAGAGGATCCGGGTTCGCGGCCAGTCTCAGCTCTCTGGTTCTCTCTCTCCCAGAGTCTCTCTCTCTCTCTCTCTCTCTCTCTCTCTCTCTCACTTTCTTTCTCTCTCTCTCCTTAGTGAGGCCCTCCGCAACTTCGTGAGACCCGGTTTCAAAATAAAGTATAAAAAATAGGGCCGGGGGTGTAGCGCGGAGGTAGAACGCCCCTGTGTTCAATCCCCCGTACCGCAAAATAAATAAATAAATAAATAAATAAATAAATAAATAAAAATGTACTTTTAGAGGCTGTGACAGCAGGTTCGCGGCCAGCCTCAACAACTTAGCAAGGCCCTCAGCAACTTAGCAAGACCCTGGTTTCAAAATAAAAAATAAAGAGAATGAAGAGCCAGGCATGGTGGCACACGCCTGTAATCCCAGTACTTGAGAGGCTGAGAAAGGAGAACCAAAGGTTAAAGGACAGTTTCAACAAATAATGAGACTCTCAACCTAACAAGACCCTGTTTCAAAATAAAAATAAAATAGGGCTGGGGGTGTAGCTTGGAGGTAGAATGCCACTGGGTTCAATCCCCAGAAACACACACACACATAAAATAAATAAATAGAGCTGGGGTATAGCTTAGAGGTAGAATGCCCCTAGGTTCAATCCCCAGTACCCCCTCCAAAAAAAAATTACTT
Organism: Glis glis; assembly: GCA_004027185.1. NCBI lineage: Eukaryota > Metazoa > Chordata > Mammalia > Rodentia > Gliridae > Glis > Glis glis. The sequence goes on along the minus strand of PVJS01017140.1, from coordinate 14,717 downwards.
TTTAGCCGGGCGTGGTGGTGCATGCTTGTAATCCCAGTACTTGGGAGGCTGAGACGGAAGGATCAGGGTTCATGGCCAGCCTCAGCTACTTAGTGAGGCCCTCCGCAACTTAGTGAGACCCTGTTTCAAAAATAAAAGAATAAAAAATCGGCTGGAGGTAGAATGCCCCTGGGTTCAATCCCTAGTACCACCAAAAAAAAAAAAAAAAATTACTTTTATATGTTTTTTGTTTCTCATTTCACATAAGAGGTATACTAGAAGAAGCAGATGCTGGACCTGAAGGGGAAGTGTCTGAGATTCTTTCTTTTTTCTCTTCCTTAAACAGTCATTTAGCCGCATGCCAGGACAGATGTGCACTACCCTAGGTCCCACAGCCACCTGCAGGAAGTACGGAGCTTCTCCAATCACACAGTGGCTGTGAGGACCCGTATTGCCGTTTCCACGGTTGTTCAAGGAGCAAGGGAGCATCAAATAGCGCCTACAATTTGGGCTTTTCCCCCCATCTACCTTGTTTCAACTTTCCAAAGTAATGCTTCTGATTTTCTCTCCTCTTTCTGACATGGAATGGCTAAAAATGAAAACCGTGCCTTTCTTGCAGCCCTCTCAACTCAAGCTGGAATAGAACCTCTTCCCGTCACTTTTAGTATCTTCTCCTCTGTGTGGGCAGAAAAGTCCTGAAACTTAGCTGTCCATTCGCGGGCGGACACTCCCAGCGCAGGAAAATGTGCACTGGGATTGAACCCAGGGGCATTCTACCTCCAGGCTACACCCCCAGCCCCATTGTTTATTCTTTATTTTGAAACAGGGTCTCACTAAGTTGCAGAGAGCCTCACTAAGTAGCTGAGGCTGGCCACGAACCTGGATCCTCCGGTCTCAGCCTCCCAAGTACTGGGATTACAAGCATGCGCCACCACGCCCGGCTTTGCACTGCAATTTTCTAGAAAAGTAAATACTAATAACAGACCCCATGGCTTTCTTAGATTTTCCTTACATTATTCAAAATGGAGTACATCCAGACCCAGTCTGTCATGCCTGGGGCCTCGCCCTGGGCTGAGACACCATGGAGACATGGCCAGAAGACACCCGCATTTTATACACACACACCCCCACACACACCAAGGACTGACCCCAGGGTGCTCTGCCACTGAGCTACACCCCACTCCTTTTTATTATTTATTTAGAGACAGGGTCTTGCTAAGGGGCCCAGGCTGGCCTTGAACTTGTGATCATCTGCACCACCGGGATCATAGGTGTGCACCACCACACCTGGCAAGACGCTGGCATTTGTACCTCGGGTCACCTCTGTGGCTCTGGGGAGGTCAGGCCAGGAAAGCCAGGGAGGCCTTCTTTTTCCCTTCTCCCTGTCCCGAGTGAATGACTGCTGCTCACAGCACAGTATACGGGCTCTGGGGTTTCCCCTGGGGCACGACACTCACCTCTGGGGCAGCTTCGGCCCACCCAGGAAGGTGCCACACAGCCTCTTCAGGTAGCTCATGTCCACATTGTAGAAGTTGTGTCCAGCCTGGAAGAGAACCGCACCTGTGTCACCCACCACGCCAGCGGCTTCCCAAGATGGGGTGGGGGGCACGCTTGCAGGGGTCCTGCCCACCTCAGGGAAGGCAAGGGGGCTGGGGAACAGCCAGTGCAACCCCTGTATAGAATGTACGCTCAGAGCAACGGTGTCTTCTCTGACCTGCTACTATCCGCTAACAGGAGCGGCCCAGCCACCCTCAATTCTGGGTTCCCAGTCTTCAGGACAGAAGTGGGGGAGCACTAACAAGTCACCGCACCCTCCACGGTGGCTTTGCAGGGCCTATCAGGTTGCAGACACTTGTTGAAGCTCACCTGCTCCTCCACACCCCCCCCCCCCGCTTGCACACTCACTCACGCACACACTCACAGTCTATGGGATGGGAAGAGGGTGTGGTCATGATCTCTAACTCTCCAAGACAGAATGTCCCGTGGCCACAGGGGAGTCCCCTCCCTCAGGAGTCAGCGTGCACAGGCTGCCCAGAGGGGACACAAGGACCGACCAAGGAAGCGCCAGCAGCCCACCTGCCACGTCGTGTTCTGCTTGTTGATGTAGTTGACCATTTCATCCGACAGCGGGTGGAAAGAAGGGCTGCCCCGGGCTGTGGTCAGCACCAGCAGGCAGCAGAGAAGGGCGAAGGGCTGCCACATTCTGGAAGCTCGATCCTAGACCCACCTGGAAAGGACAGGACAGGACAGGACAGGAGGGGTCAGGATGGCGCCCGTGCTCTGCGCACATGAAGGCCCCGCCTCGGCTGACATACCCAGGTTTTCACCCTGGCTCTGCCATTATAGCCCCTCTGTTCCTCAGTTTCCCGCTCTGTGAAGCCTGGTGTGAGGGCAGCGAGTCGTTAGCCTCAGGGATCCCTGGTGTCCACAGCACACGTGACCATAAGCATGTTCCTGCCAGGGCTGGTGGCAGGACTCAGGACAGAGACGGCGGGGGCTGGGCTGCCACGACCCCTCTCTGCCATTTTTAAACTGCAGGCATTGGGTGAAAAAGTTTGACAGATTTTCCTCAAATTAGTGATCTGACCGAGCAGAGCCAGTCTGCATGATGATGATGTCCTAAGAGGAGGACAACGGGACAGAAAACAAGAGAAAGTAACTTGCGCACCCCATTCGCAACACAATCGGGGTGACCCAAGCTTGGCACTGCCAGTCGCGGCGGGGGCTACGGCGACAGAGCTGGACGGGCCCGTCGGCTCAGGGCTCTGCTTCCAGCTCCGGGGACTTCTGAGAAGGAGACAGACCTTCACATGCACACCTCAGCCCTTTGACCTCAGACTCGCTCGTGATGTGAGTCAGGAGACCAGCAATTTCCAGCTCGCCCCATGAGTCACCCTCTTGGGCAAGTAGTTAACAAAACGAAAAGTGTCTCCTGGGCGCCCACATCTGGGGCCTGCTGAGGTGGCCAGAGTGGGTGTGTGGCGGGCTGGGGACCCTGCCCCGACCTCGGGGGCTTACACAACAGCGACACCCTCTGCACGCAGGGGCTCGGGTGGTTGTGAGTGAGAGCCACGTGACGTGGCTGTCAGGGCTGAGCGCACTGCCTCACACGCAGAAGTCTCTCAAGGGAAAATTCAAACTTACTGTAACTTAAGTCACACATTTGTGTCAGTGGGTGGCAGAGGAGAGAGAGCCAGGTCCAGGCTCAGGGTTCTGTCCCCTAAACATTGAATGATTAATAGTCCGATGGAGGGGTGGGAGTTCAAGCAACAATTTGTCTGGAAGAATAAATGTGTGGGGAGAGAAAGATTATTCTGGAAAGGAGCTGGTGGAGGCCCTGTGGGATGGCACGATGTGACGCTGTCCCAGGACAGTCCCATCATCAGAACCATCGCCGGACCACTCAGAGCTCATCCCTGGTGTGACAACGGAGCATGTGGGGCTGGACCAGGGAGGAAGTGACGCCCTCCACAGCTGTGCCTGCACAGCTGGAAAAACAAGGAAGCAGAACACACACAAAGTGCACAGGGAACAAGATCTCTAATAAAAGTATAAGGAAGAAAATCAACTGAGGAAAGCCCAAGACTGACCTAAAACCTGTAAGGGACAATACACAAGGCCCCTCTTTGAAATAAAAACAAAAAAGATCAATGGGGAGCACTAACGTAAATTGAGACTTCATGTCGTTGATAAACAAAACTCAGAAAAACTGGGCAAGGGGTGTAACTCGGTGGTAGAGCACAGACTTAGCATACCCAAGGCTCTGGGTTCCATCCCCAGCATCCCCCACACATACACACAATAAATAAAAAATTAAAATAACATGAGAGAAAAATAGATACACAGTGACCACAGAAAAAGTACCAATGGCCAACATGGATATAAAAGTGTTCAACCTCAGGGAGATGCAGATAGAATCAGGAGATATTTATGGTTGGACAGTGTGGTACTTCTCAGGGGGTGACAATGCAGTAAAACAGCGAGACTGGTGGAGAGAAACCAAAGCACTCCGAGGCCACGCTGCCCATTCTTACCAACCTTTCCCCTCACTGTGGTGCTGAGGATGGAACCCAGGGCCTCACGCACACTACACAAATGCTCTACCACCAAGATATACCCCCAGCCCAATTTAATCTTTTATTTTGAAGCAGGGCCTCACTAAGTTGCAGAGGGCCTCACTAAGTAGCCAAGGGTGGCAGCGAACCTATGATCTTCCGGTCTCAGCCTCCCAAGTACTGGGATTACAAGCGAGGGCCACCATGCCCGCTTCACCCCAGCCCTTTTTATTTTTCACTTTGAGACGGGGTCTTACTAAGTTGCCCAAGCTGCCCTTGAACTTGTGATTCTTCTACCTCAGCTTCCTGAATAGCTGGGATTATAGAACCACGCTGCTATGCCCAACTTTTAAATCTCCATGCACCGATTCAGCATCTTGACACTTCATCTTACAGCTACACCAGCCCCAAGATGCAAAGATACAGGCACATAAAGGCTCACTAAATATTCTCTGTATTAGCATAAGACCGGAAACAAAGTAAATGTTTAATAACACTGTAACTGTTAAATTATGGTATATGATTAAACAGAACACAAAACACACTGAAAAAATAAATTCGCTGAAATGAATCATACTGTACCAATTAAGTAAAAATGCCCAAGAGTTGCTGTTAATTGGGAAAAAGCAAGTTGCAGGTGACTGAGTAACCTAAGAGTCTGAGCCTGTTAAGCAAGATGAGTACAGGTAGTCCTGTAGCCTCGTGCAAATGCCAAGGAAAACAGCCAGGTGCGGCAGCACACACCTACAACGCCGGCTTCCTCGCAGGAGGACGGCAAGTTCAAGGCCGGCCTGGAACTTAGCATGACTCTCTCTCAAAATAAAATACTTTTTAAAGGCTGGGGGTATAGCTCAGTGATATGAGTGCTTCCTAGCATGTACGAGGCCCTGAGTTCAATCCCCAGTATAGAAAGAAAAAAAAAACAAAGGAAAAAACAAAAAAGAGAAGAAAATATCCAACAGTATTTTGTGTGTGTAGTACTGGGGATGGAACTCAGGGGCCTTCTACCTCCGGGCTACACCCCCAGACCTATTTCATTTTTTTGTTTGTTTGTTTGCAGTACTGGGGGTTGAACCCAGGGGCGTTCTACCTCCGTGCTACACCCCCGGCCCTATTTTTTTATACTTTATTTTGAAACCGGGTCTCACGAAGTTGCGGAGGGCCTCGCTAGGTAGAGAGAGAGACAGACAGACAAGGGGAGAGAAAGAAAGAAAGAGAGAGAGAGAGAGAGAGAGAGAGAGCGAGCTGAGGCTGGCTGCGAACCCGGATCCTCCGGTCTCCACCTCCCAAAGTCCTGGGATTACAAGCGTGCGCCACCACGCCTGGCTTCATTTTTTATTTGGAAACAGGGTCTCGCTAAGTTGCTAAGAGCTTCATTGAGTAGCTGAGGCTGTCCTCAAACCTGCGATCCTCCTGTGTCAGCTTCCCAAGTACTGGGATTACAAACGTGCGCCACCATGCCCGACCTATACAATAGTATTGACCGCACCAGAGACTTTTTTCTTTTTCTACTGCTACCGTGTGGATATGGTTTGAGTGTGTCCTCCAAAGGCTCACGTGCTGTGTCCTCCGTGTGAGGATGGGAGGAGGTAGTGGGACCTACCAGAGGTGGGGCTTACCTCCTCCCATGCGCTCTGGTCTCCCCTCCCTATCACAAGCGTTCCCCAGGGCGTCCTCTGAGCTGTGATGTGGCGCGGCCAAGGGGCCCTTGCCAGAGGGCAAAAGCACGGGGCTGTCCCCCCCCTTGAACTTTCAGCCTCAGAGACTGTGAGCCTCAGGTATTTCATTATCATAGCAGAAAATGAACTGGTACAATTACATACCCTTTCTTCTTTTTATTTATTTTACTTTTTGCGGTACTGGAGATTGAACCCAGGGGCACTCTACCTCCAAGCTACACCCCCAGCCCTATTTATTTTTTGTTTTGAAACAGGGTCTTGCTAGGTTGCTGACAGTCTCGCTGTGTTGCTGAGGCTGGCCTCGAACCTGCGATCCTCCCAAGTACTGGCATTATAGGCGTGCAACACCACACCCTGCCTCTTCCTTTTTCTTTCCTTCCTTTCTCTCTCTCTTTCTTTTTGCGGTACTGGAGATGGAACCCAGGGGCATTCTACTTCTGAGCTACACCCCCGGCCCTATTTTTTATTCTTTATTTTCAAACAGGGTCTCTCTAGGTTGCAGAGGGCCTCACTAAGTAGCTGAGGCTGGCCACAAATCCGGATCCTCCTGTCTCAGCCTCCCAAGTACTGGGATTACAAGCGTGCGCCACCACGCCCGGCTTCTTCTTTCTTTTTTTTTTTTTTAATGAACACATTCTTGTATTTCAAAGATTTGTTTCTTTTAGGAAAAATAGTAGCAATGCTCCCAAAGACCTTGAGCCACCAAATTGATAAAGATCATTTTTTTAATGATCCAGAAAACTATTTCCAATCATCCCCTGCCAGGAGGAGGCTTCCTCCCTAGAGACTTTCTGCTCAACACCCTTAATATCCCAATCTCCAGTGACTCACGGGGGGCTGATTCTCACACGCTCACGTGTCAGCCGTCCGCATGGCTTCTGTACTGCTGGGTCAGCGTGTCCGCTGGGCAGACCGGCCAAGTCAGGCTCCTTTCTTCTTCACATCCCCTGATGCAATGTTGCCATTTATCCTCTCTCCAAGACAGGAAAGGCTGTGCGGAAACACCCGTGTCCACTCCCTGCAGGAGGGAGCCGGGACTAACCAGCTGACAGGTCCTGGGGGATCCTGAGCTGAAGGGCCACCACCCTTGGGCTCTCCACGTCCCCTACAGGGAGAACAGGAGTGTCCCCAGGTGGCCCCTGGGGGTGTGGCATCTGTTGAGATGTTAAATCATAAGCCTAGAGGAGCAGCAGTGTCTCCATGGCAACTTGAATTTTTAAACGAGGTATCTTTGGTTTCTGTGGCGGCAGAGAACACACTCACGTCTCCCAGATGGTTCCGGCACTGCCCGCCCACCTTCCCGCCATTCCGGGGTCTGCAGCAGCCGCCCCAGCCGCCCCAGCCGCCCCGCTCCTTTGCCTTTGGCTCCTCAGCCCTCGCCTCGCCTCGCCTCTGGTCAGCTTTACTCTCCCTCACCCCCACCCCGTCTGTCCATCTGTCTGTGAGCTAGACTTGGGAGCTGGGGGCAACAGCTCAGCACCAACTGCGAAGGCCCAGCCCCATTCACACCAGGCAGCGCGCTTGAAGGCGACTTCCGTTCAGCCCCCGCACCCCGGGCATCACGGGGTTCTCTGTTCCTCCCTGAAGCACCTGGCTGGGGATCCAGGGGCCACCAGCTGCTGTAGCCAGGCGGTGGCCAAGCCCTGGGCTTGGAGGTAGGGGACCTGCATTTGTACTCGACTCTGCCACTAACTGGCACTGTTAGCTACCAACCTTCGCGGAGCCTCAGTCTCAACCACCTGTCTCTGGGTGGGAGTCACGGGTGAACCGAGGGTGGGCAGAAGTCCCGGCTGTGCCTGGTGGACACAGAAGATAAGGAAGTGCTGCTCACTTAAGCAGGCTGCGCCTTCCGGCCTGTGCCAGGTTATTCCAGTTTGCTCCAAACCTACTTGCAATACCTCCTCATCACAGAGGAGAGGCGCAAAGAAAACAAGCTTCTAAGGTGGGGCGGTGCACACCTGCACTCCCAGTGACTCAGGAGGCGGAAGCAGGAGGACGGTAAGCCAGCCTGGGTGACTTAGCAAGACCCTGTCTCAACAACAACAAAAAAAACATTAAAAAGGGCTGGGATGTAGCTCAGTGTTGGAGCACTCCTGGGTTCAATCTCCAGTATTGCAAACAAGAACAACAAAACCCCCCAAGTTTCTAACCTCAGTGAACCTCCACATCTAATATCCAAAAGGGCTTCTACATTGAAGGTCCTGAGACTACTGAGAGCCCCCAATATAAAGCCAAATGTCCCCTCCTAGCCAGGCACAGTGGTGCACACCTGTAATCCCAGTACTTGGGAGGCTGAGACAGGAGGATGGCCGGTTGGAGGCCAGCCTCAGCAATGCAGTGAGACCCTGTTTCAAAATAAAAAGGGCTGAGGATGTACCTCAAAGGTAGAATGCCTCTGGGTTCAACCCCTAACACACACACACAAAAATGTCCCCTCCTAGAGGGGACACCAGAGGGAACAATTTCACGCTGGCGAGCACGTCTTCCACTCTCAACAGCACTCGAAGCCTTTGGGTAGGCAGGAATGATGGTAGCGACACGCTGAGCTACTAACGCGTCTGTCACCATCCCATGGTCTTTGCCCAGAACAGCAACCTGCTTTCACTTCCTAGTTTAGGCAAACACTTCTTATTTCTCAATTCTGTGATTTTTTTCCCCCTCAGTTACACAAGATGAACAGAAAGTTCCTATTTCTAGAGAGAAGGGGAACAGAGCAGGATGAGACACGAGTCCCCGGCCCATCCTCCAGGCTGATGGTGGAGGGCAGCTCTTATTTTCTTTTTGGTGGTACCAAGGATTGAACCCAGGGGCATTCTACCTCTGAGCTACACCCCCAGCCATATTTTTTAATTCTTTATTTTGAAACAGGGTCTCACTAAGTTGCAGAGGACCTCACTAAGTAGCTGAGCCTGGCAGTGAACCCAGATCCTCCTGTCTCAGCCTCCCAAGTACTGGGATTACAAGCGTGCGCCCCCCAGGCCAGGCTGGCAGCTCATATTTCTAGTCCAGGTCGTGGGCTTCCTAGGAGGGCCTGGGGAGGGAGCCCCTGCCCCTTGCCAAGCTAGTCTCTGGCGACAAGAAACGGCCTCTCCTTTTTCCCGCTGATGAACTGAAGAAGGCTGTCTTGTGTAAAGAAAGGGTCTGTGGCCAGGTGACCCTATCTACCATGGCAACTGCTACCCAGAGTGCCCCGATGCCCTTCTTTTGGGACTCTGGAAGGAGATGGAATGAACATCAAAGGAGAGGAGTTGACACCCAATTACAGGAGGACTTAAATCCTGACATCCTCAAGCCTTTGGTACCAGCAGGCTTGATCTAGAAAGGTTTCTCGCCGGGTTACAGAGCCCTCATGTAAACTGGATTCTCAATCTGTAAAGGACGTAAGGAGACGGGCCATGTACACCTGACATTTGCGAATAGGCCGGCTGTCTCTCCAGGCTGACCCAGAACAAGCAAATAAACATGCAGAACGGTTTTCACGTAATATTCTGCTCTTCCGCTATGCACACACTGCTGACCTCTTCCACTGACCTCTTCCACAGAGGGCTGGAAGAATCGAAAAACTTGAGTGGCTCCGGGTCGGGGGAGGTGGGAAAGGAGGAGGCCGGCGGAGCCTGGAGCTTTATGAGTGTCTCTCTTGTCCATTTATGAGTGCCAACTCTGTTAGCTCTTGACAGAACTTTATGAGTGTCTCTCTTGTCTTGGCACTCACCGTGATTAAAGGGAGCTGTTCCTCGGGTTCCCGCCACTTCAGTGCACCCACAAAACAAGACCATGCAGCTCTTCACCTCCCTGCCCTTCGGCCTGCCCACAGTCATTTAGACTTCAATGCTGGCGCAGCCGTGGTGGAGTGACAGCGACCATCTCGCATGCGCACTGGGCCGGCCTTCCTCTCCAAGTCTGAATCACAGCCTTGATAAGGCCTTTCATGTTTTATGTCTTTGCTCCTAATAGAAAATGCTCAGCAGATTCTTGGTTGATCATGTTTAAATTAAAAACAAAAACAGGGGCCGAGGGAGCAGCACCGTGTAAGCACCTGCCCGACGTGCATGGGGCTCAGGGACTGCTCCCCAGCTCTGCAAAACACCAACCCCCACACCCCCAAAACAGGGATCCCAGCCCCTGGCCTCATTTGTCTCCTTATGAACATGTAGACCTATCAGTGCCCAAAAGCTCTGTGTGGCCGACTTCTGCCTGACCCAGAAAAGGTGCCCAGGTGGGCGCCAGCGGCGCTGCTCACCAGCCCCCGCGAGGCCGTGGGAACCGGCACAGGCAGCGAGAGGGCCGACTCCCCGGCTCCCGAACCCTCAGGCCATCTGCAGGCTCCCAGCTGCCAATCCACTATCCAGGCAAGTCTCTCGTTCACTCCAGGTGCAGCAGGGCCGGCCCACTCAAACTCTTCTCCCACACGCTGGGAAAACGTCCGGCCACGATGCCCACAAGCAGAACGCTGTTTAAGATCAGCCACAGCGACCCACACCCTGCACAAGGAAGAAACTGCTACCCTGGGCTTGGAATAGTGGACACCGCGAAGGCCCTCAGCAGCTTTCTTTTTTTTTTTTTTTTTTTGGTACTGGGGATTGAATGCAGGGGCATTCTACCCCTAAGCTACACCCCCAGCCCTATTTTATTTTTTTAGTTTTTTGAAACAGGATCTCACTAAGTTGCTGAGGGCCTCACTAAGTTGCTGAAGCTGGCCTCAAACCTGCGATTCTCCTGTCTCAGCCTCCCAAGTACTGGGTTATTTTTTACTTTGAAACAGGGTTTCGCAAAGTTGCTCAGGGCCTTGCTAAGTTGCTGAGGCTGGCCTTGAACCTGCAATCCTCCTGTCTCAGCCTCCCAAGTACTGAGATTATAGGTGTGGGCCAGCACACCAGGCTGAATTTTTTTTTTTTATTGTTGGTGGAAAACAAGACAATTCACCTGGGCAGTCAATGTTCTGGAAAGTTCTGGAAGTGTTTGCTCACCAGCTTTGCTCCCAGCTCTGTTACTGACTTACGGAGATGCTGCTGGGAGTGACGCAATCCTGTCTGCTTCTAAAATGGGCATATTACAGAGCTTTTAGCAATCCTCTGAGATGGAAATGAGATTAGTGTCCCTGCCTCTCCAGCTTGCAGGAACACAGCGGCTCCCTCAGTGGACTGCAGGCTAGGCTACACTTCCTGGCTGGGGCGCTGCCTGGGCCCTGGCCGACAAGCAGGCAAGCAAGAAACGCCTGGCCTCTGTGGTGTGATTGTATTTTCCTCTCTTCAGGTCCCACAGATCCTCCCTCACAAGGCTGACAGGAGAGGGAAGAAGATGCTCTTGTGGAAAGGGCCTCCTCGCTGCCACCAAGGAAACCCTCCACTCTCTCTTCATATATTGTAGTTGAATATACATCTCCCTACACGCAGGGTGGTTAACACTTTCTATCCCAGAGTATTTTCAAAAGTACCCCCGTTTGGCCAGGCATGGTGGCGCATGCTTGTAATCCCAGTACTTGGGAGGCTGAGACAGGAGGATCCAGGTTCGCGGCCAGACTCAGCTACTTAGTGAGGCCTCCGCAACTTAGTGAGACCCTGTTTCAAAATAAGAACAAAAAATAGGGCTGGGGGTGTAGCTCTGAGGTAGAATGCCCCAGGTTCAATCCCCAGTACTGCAAAAAAAAAAAAAGTACCCCAGTTTGGATGAAAAAATTATAGTTAGCATACTATTAGTAACAAGGCCTTCCATGTTGATGTATTTTACTATTTTGGTCCCCAAAAGAAAGCATAACCGCTGGGCGTGGTGGCGCACGCTTGTAATCCCAGTACTTTGGGAGGCGGAGACCGGAGGATCTGGGTTCACAGCCAGCCTCAGCTCGCTCTCTCTCGCTCTCTCTCTCTCTACCTAGTGAGGCCCTCCGCAACTTCGTGGGACCCGGTTTCAAAATGAAGTATAAAAAAAATTGGGCTGGGGGTGTAGCGCAGAGGTAGAATGCCCCTGGGTTCAATCCCCGGTACCGCAAAAAAAAAAAAAAAAAAGAAAGCATAACCCAAATTCCAGTGTAGTTTGAGAACTCCTCACACCCTGAGGTGGCTTGACAGACACTGGACTGGCAGAAGCCTTAGCTAGCAGCACCTCCCGGAACTTGTGCAAGCCAGGCAGCCATGTGACTCCCGTGTGACACATCCGCCCAAGTCCAGGTCAGCAGGTCAGAGGGTCATGGAGCAGCCTGATCCCACCTGGTCTCTAGGGCAGAATATCTGCATGTTCTCTGTTTACTGCCCATCCTCAAATGACCATGCTTGCTGGTGACACTAGATTATCTTGACCAGACCCAAAGAGTTACTGGCCTGGGAAAGACAGATAACAGTCCAAACCCAAACCACATGTCCTTCCAGTGTACATAAAATATCAGTCCTGGAAAAGGACCTCAGTCTTGTACAAGGCTTCTGTTTCACAGGTAAGGGAAACTGAGGCTTGGGAAAAGATCATGGGCAAGCCCTGAATGAGGGTACCTGAGCAGGGATGGGTAACTGTCAGATCAAATTCTGGGTAAGATTCTGCCACGGTCACCTGAGTGACTCTAACCATGCTGCAAACCTGCATATGACCCTGCTTTCTGGTCTGTAAAGTGAGAGACTGCTGCCCCTAAACCTCACACGCCTCCTAAGTTTAGAAATCAGAAAATGTGATCTGATTGCAGAGAAGTTTGGATGCCTACATTAGAACCTAAAGAACTGCCGGGCGTGGTGGCACATGCTTGTAATCCCAGTACTTGGGAGGCTGAGACCGGAGGATCCGGGTTCGCGGCCAGCCTCAGCTCTCTCGTTCTCTCTCTCCCTGTCTCTCTCTCTCTCTCTCTCTCTCTCTCTCTCTCTCTCCTTAGTGAGGCTCTCCACAACTTTGTGAGACCCGGTTTCAAAATAAAGTATAAAAAATAGGGCTGGGGGTGTAGCACGGAGGTAGAACGCCCCTGGGTTCAATCCCCGGTGCCGCAAAAAAAAAAAAAAAAAGAACCTAAAGAACTCAGTGAGTTCTAGCTGTCTGCAAACACATTAAAAAGCACAAAAGAACAGGGCGGGTGGCGCATGCCTGTGATTTCAGCTACTCAGGAGGTTGAGGCTGGAGGGTCAGGAGTTTGCGCCCAGCCTGGGCAACTTAGCAAGACCCTCAAAAAAACACATAAATACTATCAATGATCGACAACAAGCAGGAAAAGCTTCAGTGCCAATGCATTCCTAGGGCAAAGACAAACTTGAATTTCTAGTCATGGATATTAAAACAGGGGTACCATTTCAAACCCATAAGATTGGCAAAAATTAAAGCCTGGTAAGATATAGTGTTGGTAAATATGAAGAGCGGGAACTCGCCACACTGCTGGGAATAAAAATCAATACAGTCACATTAGAAGGCGCTCTGTCATATCGGAGCAAAATAAAAGACGCACATGCCTAACAGCCCTGCGATCCACTCTCCTTCACTTCTGCTTTGGCACAAGAAATATTCTTGCAAGTAACTGGGAGACACAAAGATATTTACCGTAGCACGGTGAGCAACAGCAAAAAGGTAGGGAAAGCCAGTCATTGTGGGATCACACACCTGCAACCCCAGAGACTCGGGAGAGACCAAGGCAAGAGGGTCCCAAGTTTGTATATACACAAACTTATCAGAGTCAATCACTATGCTGAGCACGGAAAGGAGGGAAGGGGGAGGGAATAGGGTGGGATTTGAGGGAGGGCTAAATGAGCAATGTGTGCATTCCTGCTTCTGATACCCTGACACTTATCAAAATGTATAACTACAATGCACCAATAAATGTAATAAAATTTAAAAAATAAAATAAAAGGAGTGTCTCAAGTTTAAGGCCAGCCTGGGCAACTCAGCAAGAGCCTGGCTCAAAATAAAAAGAGCTGGGGTGCCAGGCATGGTGGCGCACACTTGTAATCCCAGTACTTTGGGAGGTGGAGACCAGAGGATCGGGGTTCGCGGCCAGCCTCAGCTCTCTCTCTCTCTCTCTCTCTCTCTACTTAGTGAGGCCCTCCGCAACTTCGTGAGACCCGGTTTCAAAATAAAGTATAAAAAATAGGGCCGGGGGCGTAGCTCGGAGGTAGAACGCCCCTGCGGTCAATCCCTGGTACCAAAAAAAGAGCTGGGGATGTATGCAGCTCAGTAGTAAGTGCCCCTGGGTTCAATCACCAGCACCCCCAACACACACACACACACAGTAGGAAAATAAGGGTAGAACTAACTATCCCTCAGTAGATCAACAGACTGTGCACTAAAGAATAATAAACTAGCCGGGTGTGGTGGCGCACATTTGTAATCCCAGTACTTGGGAGGCTGAGATGGGAGGATTGCAGGTTCATGGCCAGCTTCAGCAATTTAGTGAGGCCCTCCCCAACTTAGTGAGACCCTGTCTCAAAATAAAGAAAAATAGGTCTGGGGGTGTAGTTCAGAGGTAGAATGCCCCTGGGTTCAATCCCTGGTACCACACACACAAAAAAATAGACTAGATCTGTGCACATCAACATACAGAAATCTCACAAACATGCATGAAAAAAGAGAAGTGCCAACTGAAATAATGTATATTTAAACAACATTGCTTATGGACTGATACAAAGTATTACAAGTTCAAAAATAGCATGGGAAAATTACAAGGAGAGGTATAGCAGAAGATACAATGGGTCAATGATGGAAGTAGGTGCAGGAGGGTTACCTGACTACACAGAGCAGAGGCCAGGAAACCTGCTGCCTCAAAGGGAGCCACACACCTGGACCCCAGATGAGCTGAGCCTGGGAGGCTTCCGCCAGCAGAAGGGGTAGGTAAGGCTTTAAGTTAAAAATGAAAGGAATGTTTAGGCATGGCGGTGCACACATGTAATCCCAGCACTTGAGAGGCTGAGACAGGAGGATCACAGGTTCGAGGCCAGCCTCAGAAACTTAGAAAGACCGTATTTCAAATTAAAAAGGGCTGGGGGTATAGCTTAGAGATAGAATGCCCCTGGTTTCAATTCCCAGTATCACCAAAACAAAATGCAAA
>PVJS01017139.1:0-36562 GCA_004027185.1 Glis glis | reverse complement strand
GGGAAGGGGAAGGCAAGAAAGAAGTGAATCTATGGAATTACTGTCATAAACAATGTGTATATATGAGATTATACCAACATCATTCTCAGTGCTACATGTGGGGGGGAGGCGGGGGGGGGACACCAAGAGCTGTGTGCATGTATGTTAACACCAAACTGATACTCATTGTGATGTGAGACTACAATGCACCAATAAAAACATATTAAAAAACATGCAACTACACATGTGCACACACTGTATTACAGTATACAAGTGTGTATGTATGTGTGTGTATTCATGTATGTTATGATCCGTTACACTTTTTACATGTCCATCTTCCTCGAGATGGGTGGTCTTTGATTGAGAAATGCACACACAAGCGAGGAGAGGGCTGCTTACCACTCTAACATTATTCAGAATATAGCAATTTATATAGACAATCAGAAGTCTTACTGTGTTATGGCAACAAAGAAGTCTTCATGTGTAAATAAAAAACAACTCCATGGGGAAAAATTGGGGGGAAGAAAATATAAGTATGCTTCACATGGTAATCTGCAAGGACAGCTGTAGTTTTGTCTGCCAGGCAGAACTCCAAGTCACTGGGCAAGGCTCTAAGTTTCACTGAGTCCTGTCCTCAGGTTTTTTCTCAGCTATGCTCAAGGCCAGCCTGCTGTTCTCAGACTTTAGCAACTAGCCTGTCAGAAAACACATTATGGGTCAGGGTTCCTTCACATGTGTGTTTACCACCCTCTTATAATGTGAATATTTTATCATTACAAAGAGTCTGTGGGGACAACGGAATCCAGAAGAGAAATTCATCCAAAAACATACCATGTACATGTTACTCATAACATGAGATGTTCTTCACCTCCTTATCCAGGCAAAGCAGAGCCTGGAAGCACTGGAGTCACCAGGCATGAGCAGGAAGGGGCTGACAGTCGGGAAACACCCAGTGACTATGGCAGACCTGTGCACCAGGATGCAGTTGGAATTATAAATAACAGCCAAACAAACTTGAAAGGTGCAGGAAATCATGTACAAACAAAAGTGCTCACCATGAGAAGGATGGTTTTGGTAGCTCTGGTCTCAGGGGAGGATCTGGTGGAGACAGACTTATGAATGTGTCGCATTCTCTGCTTGTGTCTGTACAGGATGAAAACCACGGAGCTGCTGGCCCAGAGCATGAGCCCCCCACACATACAATATCAGGGACTGACAGCAATGCTGCAAACAGTGTGTCTGTGGTTTTATCATGACGAACACTAGAACAGTATCCAAAATCTTTTAGACCTGTGAAAGTTTTTGTTCCTTGATTTTCCAGTCATATACATGAGAAAAATGACATTTACAAGGATGTGTAGGATGCAACTCAGGAATATGGAGGAGTCAATGTACCTGGGGGCTTTCACTTTAAGCTCTGCCCACCTTGAGTCCCTGGGACTGATGGTGATGGCCTGTAAGACACTCAGGAGGCAGGTGCTGCCCATGGACACACCCCTGCCCACTCTGTGAAAATAGAAAAATAGTTTGCAGCCAGGCATGGTGGCGCATGACTATAATCCCAGTACTTGGGAGGCTGAGACAAAAGGATTGTAGGTTCATGGCCAGCCTCAGCTACTTAGAGAGGCACTCTGCAACTTAGTGAGACCCTGTTCAAAATAAAAGACTGAATTAGGGCTGGGAGTGTAGCTTGGAGGTAGAATGCCCCTGGGTTCCATCCCCAGTACCACAAAAAAAAGAAGGAAGGAAGGAAGGAAGGAAGGAAAGAAGGAAGGAAGGAAGGAAGGAAGGAAGGAAGGAAGGAAGGAAGGAAGGAAGTTTGCATTTAGCATCACTAAGGAAACCTTTTAAACCAAAAGCCATCATTGGGGAATTCCTTTATAGAGAAGAGTTAGAATGTTGGCTAAAATCAAGTGCTTTAGAATCAAGTCTGTGGGCCTTAACCTGCAGCAATGAAGTAAAATAACAGGTGATGGCACAGAAGAGAGGACTTGCCCAGAATTCCAAGCACAGTCTGGGATAGAAAGATCATTCCTACAGCCAAATCACTGGCTGCCATGCTGCCAGTTCCCTGCTGTTCCAGCCACAGGGTCCAGCGTTGGAACAGGGTGTCCAGGCTGCATGTGTCCTGTCACTAGGAATCTAGCACTCCCCTTTCACTATAGTCCCACTGAGAAAATTGTGTGTCTACACCTCCAGCCCTATTTTCTTTTTTTTTTCTATTTTGAAAGAAGGTCTCACTAAGTTATTGCACACTGATCCTCCTATCTCAGCCTCCCAAGTACTGAGATCACAGGCATGGGCCACCTCTCCTGGTTTCCACTGAGGACATTTATTTAATATTTCATCATTTAGAAGGTTCCTAGGATGTCTCATGAATTTTTTACATGCTTCAGTAACCTTCGAGCTATAGCCCATTCTGTATGTGTGGGGGGAGGGTACTGGGGATTGAGCCCAGGGACATCCTACCTCCAAGCTGTACCCCCAGCCCTATTTCATTTTTATTTGGAAACAGGGTCTTGCTAGGTTGATGTGAGTCTCACTATTTGCTAAGGCTGTCCTTGAACTTGTGGTCCTCCTGTCTCAGGCTCCCTCCCAAGTCCTAGGATTAATGGCGTGTGCCACCATGCCCGGCTCTTTTTGTTGGCTTTTTGAAATGGGGTCTTTCTAGGTTGCTGAGAGTCTCCTTTGTTGCTGAGGCTGTCCTGGAACCTATGATTTTCCTGTGTCAGCCTCTCAAGTACTGGGATTGCAGGTGGGAACCACCATGCAACTTGTAATGGCAAAATTGTTATGCTAACTTTTCCTTAAAAGTTCCTTTCCTAACATTAAGATAGGAACACCCTATGATACTCAATAGGTACAGATATTTTCTGAAAAGTTACAATTACTGTCTCTATTAATTGCATCTTAAACCCACAGTTAGAGAACAACCTTTCTATTCAAACATGTGCCATTCATACATACTTTCTATGTAGGACTATTCTTGTAAATTCATCCTACTTCCTACAAGCATGGAGTGATTTCAGGCACACCTCGGTAATCCTGACATTTCAGTCTCTGCTTCCTCTAAGTTAGGCTGAACAGCAGCTTTTTATTTTTTATATTTTTAAGTATTGACAAATGTATCTGATTTTTGTCCCCTATTTTACTTTTTAAAAACTATTTCAGCCAAGCATGGTGGCGCATGCCTGTAATCCCAGTACTTAGGAGGCTGAGGCAGGAGGATCACAGGTTTGAAGACAGCCTCAGCAACTTAGCGAGGCCTTTTGCAATTCAGTGAGACCCTGTTTCAATATTAAAAAAATAAAATAGGGCTAAGGTTGTAGCTCAGAGGTAGAATGCCCTTGGGTTCAATCCCCAATACCACAAAATAAATTTAAATGAGGAGCTACCAGGATTGGGACAAGGTTTGGGGTCCCATTTTTCTTATTGCCTGAGACAATTCCTCAGGACTGTTTCCAAAACTTCCTTTTTGGCTTTGGCATTCAACCATGTTCAATCCAGAATCCCCTTTTTTGAAAGGACCGGTTACCCAGTCTCTTGGAATGGTTTTCCCTCTGATTCTTCCTGATTCTTCCTCTCTGAAGGAAAGTGAAGATACTCACCTGGGCTCTGCCTCTTTGCCATGATGGAGATGGCGGTTGATGGTCTCTGTGAGCAGGGCGTGTGCTGGAGGGAGGCAGCCAGTGTCTGAGATATGGGTCTGAGACTCAATGACCTTACCTTCCCCTCGGACCTGCAATTATCATCACACATGTAGCAGCAACGGACATACAGGTTTCAGGAGATGAGAACATTTCTGAAAACTTTTTCCTCAGGTGACAGTTAACAAAAACAGCTGGGCATGGTGGCACACACCTGTAATCCCAGTACTTGGGAGGTTGAGAAAGGAGGATCGCAGGTTTGAAGTCAGCCTCAGCAACTTAGCAAGACTCTCAGAAACTTAACGAGACCCTTTTTCCAAATAAAAATAAAATAGGGCTGGGAGTGTAGCTCAAAGGTAGAATGCCCCTGGATTCAATCCCCACAACCACACACACACACATACAGAAAAAATTATAAGTTTCTTGCTGTGATCTCTTAGGAGACATTGGAGTTTTGGGAGAAGTTCTTACTTATCCATGATCTCTGGAGGCAGACAGGCTCTCCCATGGAGGCAACAGGAAATACTGAGGTCTGTCATGTGAAGGACTGGCAGTGAGCTAGGCACATCTCCCTTGTATTCCTGTTCCCAGAGAAGTTTTCTATCCCAAAATGAGTTGCTTCCGTTTCATTTCACAGAGTGGCAATCATTTAAGCAATTAGTAGAGAAATGCAATGAAACAAAATACCTGGGAAGGATTTTCAAAAAGATACAAGTAAAAGGGAGAACATGAAGCTAATATTTTACATGGAAATCATTGGACTCATTTCCTCAAATACATGTCCACTAATTTGGACTTGTTTCCATGATTCAATGCCAACTAATATTATAATTTTGTAGGAAAACATACCTTACCACTATTGATCCCTGTGAGTGACAGAAAAGGTTACAGAACAATACCCATAGAAGAAAAAGAAAAGGTCCTAAGAGTCCCTCACAAATAAAAGCACCGGGATCAAATATTCTGACAGGCTGAATCTAACATTTTTTTATCTATCAGATAAGCCAATCCTACTTACTTAATAGCAACAAATGGGTACCAAAGTTTTCTATGCTGGGGATTGAACCCAGGGGCATTCTACCACTGAGCCACACCCCCAGCCCTTTTCACTTTTTATTTTAAAACAGGTCTTGCTAGCTTGTTGAGAGTCTTGCTAAGTTTCTGAGGTTGATCTCAAACCTGAGATCCTCCTGTCTCAGCCTTCCAAGTAGTGGGATTATAGGCGTGCAACACAGTGCCTGGCTTCTATACCTTTTTCTTTTATGCCAAATTTTTCAGTGGTGAGTATTTGTTGCTTTGGTAATTAGGAAACATGAAGTATTGGTTGAAACTGACTTTGTTTTTTGTTTTAAAAAAATGCACAATTTTATGTAGGTTCGCTATTCAATCTCCCCCCATATTGGAGTCAGTCAGGGATTAGAGCCATTATGACAGGCCACCCACACTACACACACACTCACACACACACACACACACACACACACACACACTCACTCACTCACATGGGATTATACATGGGATTGAGGCAACTCAGGCCCCTCCAGGGGTATAGCCCTGATTGGCAGATAGACTGGTTTGTGCTACAAGTTTTGGTTCCACATAGGACTGAAAATTGAGGTTGAGCCTATGGTTTGGGTAATATCAGTATTCTGGGAGGGTGGTCCAGGGACCCAGGATGGTGAAGGAACCAATCTAGGGTCCAGCTTCTGGCCCCGGGAGAAGTTTGAATGTGCTAGGGACCTTTGGTTGCTGGTGTGGGTTTGGAGAGGGAACCTATAATAGAATAGGCATAGTTGGGAGAGATTATTGACTGCAAAGTGTGGTTCTGTGAGGGATAGACCCATGAAATCCCTGGGTGTATGACCAAGCATTGTCATGGAGCAAAGCACATAACTTAATGGATCATCTAGGAAATCTCATGCCCAGCCATTGTGGGAGGAAATGTGACTTGGACATTAGGGAATAAATGTTCAGATACTAGAGGGCAGAGTGTCAAGATGTCTGTAAAGGATTCCCATATGGAACCACTATAAACCTACAGATAAGAACTTCATGCAATGAAATGGTAATGCATTGTGAATATAGATGAAGAGCATACAAACTTTCTCCAGGTTTAAAATCTTCAGAATGAAAGTGACAATTGAGTTAAAGGGGGGGGCATGTATTTGTTGGAATATTACAGCCATTTTCAAGAGCCACTTAGCAATTAGTACCCACAATGAGAATCTGTAGCCCTGTTAGAGCCATCTCCTATCTTGGAACTATGGAGACAATCCACATGTGCACAAATCACAGTGGCCAAGAGCCCACATTCCATGATGTCTGTAATAGTGGACATCCAGCTCTTTAAATGCATGAGCAGGATGTTTCAATCAAGATGATTCATTAATGATCTCCATGAAATAAACTGTGGCTTTGGGGAATATGGTAGATCTATTTTTACAGGCATGAAAGTTTCTCCTTCAGGGATCACCGATCAAAGAGAGAAATTTCATTGGAAAATAAGTCCCGTATTACAATTTTTATTCAAGCATTGAATAAGAAGCAAAATATTTAATGAAGGATATGTGTATTTTGTTTTATGCAATTTCAGATACAAAATTAGATATATGCTGAAAATGCATTAAAATAGGGTAAACCTAAAACTGAAAAAAATACTTATACCTGGAGATCAAAATGGTAAGAATTGTAGGAAAATAAATGGGAATATCACTTAATTGGTTTTGTGTAACTATTTTATCCTTAGACATGTTTCTATATGTATTCAAGTTTTATTATTACTCTAACAAGTTGCCATAAATTTAGCAGCTCAAAACAACACCTATTTATTTTCTTACATATTTTTAGGGCAGACGAGTAAAATTAAGATGTTGGTTGTCCTGGGCTCTTAACCGGAAGCACTGGGAATGAGCTGTTTCTCAGGCTATTTCATATTGTTGACAGAATTCCTTTTGTGATTTCCACGTGGCTCCCTACATCTTGAAAGCTGCGACAAAGCCAGGCATGGTGGCACACATCTGTAATCCCATTACTTGGGAAGCTGAGACAAGAGGATCGCAGGTTCAAGGTCAGCCACTAAATTTAGCAAGACCCTCAGCAACTAAATGAGACCATTTCAAAACAAAAAATAAAAAGGAATGGGGGAGTAGCTCCAAGGTAGAATGCACCTGGGTTCGATCCCCAGTAAATAAACAACAACAAAAAGGACAGTTGAATAAGGGATGCTATCTGGAAAGAATTTTTTGGAATAGGAGTAGATCCAGTAGCAAAGTTAGAAGGATGAGCAAATGGCCCCTTACTTATGAGCTGAGCTGGGAAGGAGATAAGAGGGTCCTAGACCCTCAGCTAACCCCTGGTGGCTCCTACATAATTTCATGAAATCCTCATTGAGTATGATCACTGGTACTAATGAAACTGATCTTTTTTTTGTACTTGGGATTGAACTCAAGGGCATTTTATCTTGGAGCTAAACACTTAACCCTTTTTATTTTATTTTATATTTTATTTTGAGACAGGGTCTCACTAGGTTACTGAGGCTGGCCTTGAACCTGAGATCCTGTCTCAGCCTTCCAAATACTGGTATTACAGATGTGCACCACTGGGCCTTGCTTAATCTTTCTTCTTACATTATTTTTGGGGAGGGACGGGGTGTACTAGGGATAGAAGCCAGTGGCATTCTACCTTTTTTTTTTTTTTTTGCGGTACCAGGGATTGAACCCAGGGGCATTCTACCTCCACGCTACACCCCCGGCCCTATTTTTTATACTTTATTTTGAAACTGGGTCTCACGAGGTTGCAGAGGGCCTCACTAAGTAGAGAGAGAGAGAGACAGGGAGAGAGAGAGAGAGAGAGAGAGAGAGAGAGACCTGAGGCTGGCCATGAACCCAGATCCTCCGGTCTCTGCCTCCCAAAGTACTGGGATTACAAGCGTGCGCCACCACGCCTGGCCGGCATTCTACCTTTAAATTCCAAGATTATCCTGATAGGAAGCCAGGCATCAACAACCACAAAAGTAACCATTGCTTCTCAAACAGAAATGTGTAAACCACTGTCCTCAGCTTCAACTTTCGGTAGCAAAAAACTGGAGAAAGGCTGGGTGTGGTGGTGTGTGTCCTTAATCCCAGTACTTGGGAGGCAGAGATGGGAGGATCTCAGGTTCGAGGCTAGCCACCACAACTTAGCAAGACCCTGTTTCAAAATAAAAAATAAAAAGGGCTGGGGGTATAGCTCAAAGGTATAGTGCTTCTGGGTTCAATCTTCAGAACCAAATAAATAAATAAAATCCAGAGAAAACAGGGACAGAGCACTAAGGCTCTTACACCCAACCATCATAACACAAGACTCTGTTTTCCCAATGAAAACTTCCCCACACTGCCCTGACTCAGCATATTCTCTGTTACATCTTTGCAAGGTGAAAGGGAATAGTGAAGGGTGCATTTCTGACACAATCTGCCTATACAAAAACCTTCCACACAAATGTAGAAGTTTTGTTGTTCTTAGAAGTAGAAGGCTGAGAGTCTCTGAGTTCTTCCTGACTTTTACAGTTGAGTAAGGAATGTGCATGTGATGCACAGCACAGGCCATCTGCTAAGACACTGCTGAATCAGGAAGGAATCTATGTCAAGTAGCCAAGGTGCAAGAGCCTGTTACAATACAGGAGCCCAAGATAGACAATGTAACTAGTCCTTGAGGAGGACGACCTGACAGCATCATTGTTATAGACAGTTCATCCAATTTCACCTGGTAATGGGCATGACCTTCTATGTTAGCTAACTATTGTCTTTATCCAAAAAGCAAAGTAAGCATATACCTTTATAAACTTGGAGCCAAACACTGCTGAAGTTAGGCACCTACAGAAGCTGGAAGACAAGAGTGCTATCTTCCTTCATGATTACCTTCAAAAGGATGGCTCCTACGTCTTGAGGAACATTTCCTGGGCTGTAAATGTAGCAAGAGACTTACTTAGTCTCTTACTTGAAAAGCTTTATGTACATTTCAAAGAGACAGAAAAAGGACATGAAAGTTTTCTAAAGGAAATGCTCTAAGAAAATGGAGGGAGAAGTTTCTTTCCCAACAGAGAGAATTAAGCTCTTATGTTTTATTTTTTAAATGTTTATGTGTTATTGGGAATTGAACCCGGGGGCATTCTACCTCCAAGATACGCCCCCCAGTCCTTTTTTTGTTTTGAAATAGGGTCTCACTAGCTTGATAAGACTCTCGCTACATTGCTGAGGCTGTCCTCAAACCTGTGATCCTCTGTCTCAGCTTCCCAACTACTGAAATTACAAGCATGTGCCACCACGCCTAGCTTTTCTTGTTAGTTTGTTTCTGCCCTTAAAACACCAACACAATGCATTTATGAAAGCAATGTCTTTTGAATATCTTGTATGCATTCACAAGATCGGAGTGCACTTTGTTCAGGAAATTGTTCTGGGAACCTCAAAGAACTGTGAATTAATCCTTGTACACTCATGGGTCTGGGTTTATCTGACCATCCTGCCCAGAACCATGTAGTTGTGGAATTTAGACTTCCTAAGGGCACATCTTGCCTCTACCTCTGTTTCATTGATTCTAACATCTGACCTTGTTGGTGTCAGAAGCTATATACAGATGAAATAGACAGAGACACAAAGGAATGGCAAGTGGAGTGGTTCTGGGGGATTTTCTGGCAATCATGCATTATGTTTGTCTTTAACATTGTACAGCTTTATTATTTATTTTGAACCCAGGGGCATTCAACCTCCAAGTTATATCTCCAGCCCTTTTTATTATTTTGAAACAGAGTCCCACTAAATTGCTGAGATTGGCCTTGAACCTGCGATCCTCCTGTCTCAGCCTCTCAAGTACTGGGATTAAAGGTGTTCACCACCACGCCCAGCAACATGCAGTTTTCTAAAGACGACTCCAAGTCTGTTCTACAGTCCATCCTTCATGTGCATCTCAGCACAAAAGCTGAACAGAGTTTACAAAAATTGGAGGAAAATACCAGTTCCCAGTGTCCAACTCAAGATACCACATCAAGATTAGCTATCATGTCCTTTTCCTTTTTGCTGAATTCCAAAGTTTTCTCGGCTTCCATTTTTCATGATTTTGCCCAGTATGGGAAGCATTGGTCAGGTTTGTTGGTAGTGTCTCTGCTTCTCATAATTAAACTTGAGGTATGAGTCGGGAAAGAATATCATAGCAGTCAAGTTGCCTTTTCCTAACATCATATCAGGGGATGCATAATATTAATAGGATCCACACACTCATGATGTTGATTATCTAATTTTGATCATATGGTGCTATGAGCTCATGTATTAATGTTCAGGGTTGATGTAATTAAGTCAAAAAGGTTGTAACCTCATCAGTGGATAAATCCATTGCAATGGACTTACTGGGTGGTAACCTAGGCAGGTAGAGTATGGCTGGAAGTGGGTCCTTGGGGGGTGTGGCCTTAGGGACTGTGTTTGGGTCTTTGAATACCCTTGCTTCTTTGCTCTCTCTTGCTTCTGGCCTCTGTGATATGAGAGCAGAACCTTGCTCTATCCCTCTCTCTGCTTCCTACCACCATGCCCTGAGCTCTGCAGACCCAGCCTGATGAGGACTGAATCCTGAGATCTCCAAAAACTGTGGGCAAGTAAGTCTTCCTTCCTCTAAGTTGTGTGGTCAGGATTTTTGGATCATGGCAGTGAGAATGCTGCCAGAGACAGAAATTGGCACCAGGAGAGTCACTGCTATGTCTAAGTCTGACCACGTGTTTTGTGAGTCTTTGGAACTGGTTTGTGAGAGGAAGTTGGAAGGGCTAGATGTGGCTATAAAGGTGGATGGCAGAGACTGTGCTCAGGAGATTTTGGAGGGCAAAGAGGACTCCATAGGAAAATGGAGTAGAGGCTACATGTTACATTCTGGTAAAGAACTTATCGGCATTTTACCCATGCCCTGAAACCTTGTGTGAGATCAAATTTAAAGATGATGGACTGACAAAGCTGTGGGAAGAGGAAGTCTCAAAACGGCAAAGTATCCAAACTGCATTATGGATACTGATGTCTGCATTCAGCCAATTGTCTAGTGAATTTTGGAAGCAGAAAGCAAAGCAGACTTTATAAATTTGCAGTTTGCCCAGAAAGGCATGTGTAAAGCTAGGGCCCAGAGATGGTGTTGTGAAAAAAAGTAAGATGAAGGGAAGTCAAATGTTTCACATAGGAACAAAGAAAGGAATGTGGTCAGGCCAGTTCAAGCCCAAGTGCATAACCATGGAGACAAGGGCCCAGCGGTGGTGGCTATGATTGTAAAAAGGTCCAGTTGTGACCAGGATTGAGACAGGCCCAGCAGCAGCTGCAACTGAAAAGGACCCCACAGCAGTGACTGAAAAGGCCATGACTACCTTTCCTGCTGGTAGTTGATTTGGGCATTCACATAATGCTGGCTTTGCTGGGGGGAAAAATCCCCCCAGATTTCAAAAGCAGGCCTGGGGAACCAGGCTACATGTAGCAGGATAGGAATCCCTGCAAGAAAGCCCAAATGGGGCAATTTGTGAAGCTGTGAGGGTGAAGCCAAGGCTGCAAAAAAAAAAAAAAAAACTCGAGATTTAGAAATGCCAGAAACGTGGACAAACCACAAGGAAAGGTTGCAAGCTGCAAGCCATGGAGCCAGGCTGGAAAAGTTAGTACACCACCCACTGCAATCAATCAGGCCACAGGGGTAGGCTGTCAAGGCCCCATGGAGATCACATCTCAACACCATTGGCCTTGGAAGCTAGAAATAGAGTTGTAGGATTAAATGCGTGCCTTGCTGGATTTCAGTCCTGTTTTGGTCACATACCTTTCTATGGCCCTATCCCTTCCTTTTGGAATGCTAATGTTTACTCTGTGCCATTGTACACTGGATGCATGTATCTTGCTTTTTATTTTTATCAGGGCTCACAGCCAAGAGTTTACCTTGAGTCTCAAAGGAGACTGAACTTGGGATTTTTGAGTAATGCTGAAACTGTTAAGACATTGGGAACTCTTGGAGAGAGACTAAATGCATTTTACATTCTGAAATAGGCATGAGCTCTTCAGGGGTCAGGGGCAGAATATGATGGTTATAGAATGTGCCCTGAAGAGCTTATGTATAAATGTTCAGAGCTGATGTAATTAAGTCATGAGGGTATAATCATCAGTAGACTGTTACAATGGATTTACTGGGTGGTAATCTAGATAGGTGGGATATGGCTGAAGGTGGGTCCCTGAGGTTGAGTTCTTAAGGACTATGCTTGGGTCTTTTTTGGTGTGTGTGGTACTGGGAATGAAACCTAGGGGCATTCTACCTCTGAGCTATACCCCAGTCTTATTCTTTTTATTTTGAAACAGGGCCTCACTAAGTTGTAGAGGGCTTCAATAAGTTGCTTAGGCTGGCATTGAATGTGCAATTCTCCTGTCTCGGTTTCCCAAGTAGTGGGATTACAAGTATGCACCACCACACCCAATTATGCTTGAGTCTTTGAATTCCCTTGCTTCTTTGTTCTCTCTTGCTTTTGGCTTCCATAATGTTAGAGCAGAGCCTTCCTCTCTCCCTCTCTCTGCTTCCTGACGCTAAGCCCTGAGTTCTGCAAACCCAGCCCAACATGGACTGAACCCTGAGATCTCCAAAGTCTGTGAGCAAGTAAATTTTCTTCCTCTAAGTTGTGTGGTCAGAATTTTTGTATCACAGCAATGAGAATATTTCCCAAGACAGCTAAGGCAGTAGAGTATTCCCTGCCCTGCTCCACTGTAAAAGTACTATCTTTCCCCCTTCCCATACTGCGATCTTTGAATGAAAGCCACTAACTCCAGCCCATCCTCACTGTCCCACCTCTGAAGAGGACATACTACACTTATTTGGAGTTCATCTGAAGTGAGGATTGATCCCTACTTCTTCTTCCTGCTGACTTAAATAATCCAATCATTTTTCCTAAATCTCAACTACCTCTTAATTTTGCTTTAAATCCCAGGGCTTCCTTCTCCGGTGAGTGTTCCTCTTCCTGATCCAAGAGATTCTCTAGGGGGGTAGGCCTGCATCTCCTGCAGGAAATGTGGGAGATGTCTGCTTATAAGAGGGGTTGCTTCTGTGTGTACACCTCACTTTGCATTTGTAGAAGAATGCGGTACATTTTCTGTTCCTGATCATACTCTATCCCAGTCCAGCCCTAGGAGTTACTCATGACATTTAATCATGCTACAAAACAGCCATAGCCATTCCATTCAGTGCAGCAGTGGAAACCATCTGCCCTACATTGTTTCTACCACATAATCAGTCTCCAAGAACATATTACTCACTGGGTGTGGTAGCACATGCCTGTAATCCCAGTACTTGGGAAACTGAGAAAGGATGATCTCAGGCTCAAGGCCAGCCTTAGCAGTTTAGCGAAACCCTTGGTAACATAGCTAGAACCTGTTCCCCACCAAAAGGGGAAGGTGGGCTGGGGGATATAGTTCAGAGGTAGAATACGCTTGGGTTCAATCCCCAGTACCAAAAAGAATTTTTTTTAAATCTCTTTCAATACAAATAACCATTTTCTAAGACCTTAGCCTGTTCTATGTCAGTCACTTGGTAGAACATTCCCTTCCTACATCCCACACTGGTCCC
Source organism: Glis glis (assembly GCA_004027185.1). Taxonomy (NCBI): domain Eukaryota; kingdom Metazoa; phylum Chordata; class Mammalia; order Rodentia; family Gliridae; genus Glis; species Glis glis. Next base: position 23,348 of record PVJS01017139.1, on the reverse strand, counting down.
GTGTGGTCAAGGGTATGCTGAACACAGTAGGCAGAATGACTGACATCATAAGTTTACATCATGCTCAGCCCTTTCCAGATAATAGAGCAGCCAATATTGAATTTTAAATGGCAGTATCCTTGTTCTCCAGAAACACAGACTGAAATAAACCTCACTTCACAAAGTAAGGCCTTTCTGCTATGGATTTTTAAATACTTTTTTATTTTTATTTGTAGGCATCATGAAAGAAAGGAAGGCATAATATCAAGAGGTTTCAAACTTCAGTTTAAAATTCAAAACTAGAGCTGGGTGTGGTGGCACACACTTGTAATCCCAGTACTTGGGAGGCTAAGACAGGAGGATCGCAGGTTCGAAGTCAGCCTCAGCAATTAAGTGAGGCTCTCAGCAACTTAGGGAGACCCTATTTCCAAATAAGAAATAAAATAGGTCTGGAGGTATAGCCAGGAGGTAGAAGGCCCCTGGGTTCCATCCCCAATACAACAACAAAAATAAAATTCAAAACTAGTAAGGTACCCCTTCCACAAAATTTCTAAGGATGAGTTAAAACCTGAATTAGCTATTTTCAAATGCTCTCACAACTTTGACGTATGTCATCAGTTTTAACAATTTGACTTTACTCTTTCTGCACTACACAAGACCAAAATCTTGTGTAGTGGAGAATTAGAGACTTATTTATTCTTCCTGTAAAATTTTTGATATGGAATATAGTAGGACAATTGGTTGAATGATTTACATCATTACATCTGTAAGAAATTTTTCCAGGTGAATCCTGAGAACATGCCTTTGATAAATGAACTATTCAGGATCACTATATTTGTCTGGTTTCTCACCAGAATAAATCCTCTCATGAAATCAAAATCCTGGACATTTGATAAAAGTACTATATTTATTACATCTGGAAGGTTGCTCTCTAGTCTGAATATTCTGTTCCACAGTTTTGAGGCTTGGATAAAAGCCTTAGCATGCACATGACCTTTATACAGTTTCCTCAAGCATATCTCCTTTGACACCAACTGAATTTTGAGGGCTGGAAGTCTGTCCTATGCATTAGGCTTTTACAGTTGTTGCTCTTTAGTATGAGTTCTGTGGCACTGATTATTGCTTGAACAAATAATGCAGTTTGCCACCCTCTTTTCATGTGTAAGGAATCTCTCCAAGAAAGAACTCTCCAGGGTTGTGCAAGGTATGAATTGTGCCAGAGGAACTTGGTATACTCATAACATTCTATGGTTTCTCTCCAGTATGGATCAATTGATATCCACTATGGTATAAATATTGAAGATAAGATTACCCAATGTCATTACACTCTCAGGCTTCTCTTCAGTGTGTCTTATCTGATGTATTCTGAGGTTTGAGTGCATAGTAAAAGATTTGCCACTCTCACTACATTTGTGAGTCTTTTCTCCAGCACGAATTCTCAGGAAAATCCTATGTCAGACTTTAGGTGGAACCTTAAGGTTGCTCTCCATTATGGATTAACTTATGGTGAGTAGGCCTCAAGAACAAACCCAAAAAACTTAAAAGGATTTGCATTCATTACACATGTATCTCTCCAGTAGGAACTGTCCAATGGTCTTGCACAGCTGGAACATTGACTGTGATGTTGCCCCATCCATTTGTAAGCTTTCACTCCAGAAGGAAATCTCCAATGATGTGCACGGTAGGAATGGTCACTGATAGCCTTGCCACCTCCTCTCCAGTGTGGATTATATGATTAGCTAGGCCTTAATGCACACAGGCTTTGCCACACTCATTACACTTGTAAGGTTTCTCTCTGATATAGACTCTTCTGATGCTGTGCAAGATATGAACTTCAACTGAAGAACTTCCCACATTCATTACATTTGTAAGGCATTTCCCAGTATGAACTCAACCATGCGTGCAAACTTTGAACTGCAAATGAACACCTTGCCACATGCATTACATTTGTAAGGTTCCTCTCCAGTATACATTTTCTGATGATTTCCTAGGTATGACTTGTGCCTGAAGACTTTGCCACATTCATTACAATTTCTATGATTTCTCGCCAGTATGAACTCTTTCATAGTGTACTAGGCATGAAATCAGAAGCACTTTCTTTCCACTTTCATTACATTTGTATAGTTTCTCCCCCCAGTATGAATTCTACACTGACACACAAGATGTGAATTACAAATGAACAACTTTCCACATTCATTACATTTCTAAGGTTTCTCTCCATTATGAACTCTTTGATGACTTGTAAGAGTCCACTTTTGATTGAAGACCTTGCCACATTCATTACATTTATAAGGTTTCTCTCCAGTATGAATTATCAGATGTTCTGCAAGGCGTGAATTGCAATTAAACACTCTGCCGCATTCATTGCATTTATAAGGTTTTTCTCCAGTGTGGGTTCTTTGATGATCTACAAGGGATGACTTTTGACTAAAAATGTTGCTACACTGACTACATTTGAAAGGTTTCTCTCCAGTGTGAATTGCTCGATGTTTTGCAAGGGATGAAATATGACTGAAGTCTTTACCACATTCATTACATTTGTAAGGTTTTTCTCCATTATGAATTCTACGATGACTTGTAAGGTTTGATTTTTGATTGAAGACCTTGCCACATTCATTACATTGGTAGGGTTTTTCTCCAGTATGAATCCTACAATGACTTACAAGGTTCCATTTTTGATTGAAACCCTTGCCACATTCACTACATTTGAAAGGTTTCTCTCCAATATGAACTCTACAGTGACTGATAAAGGTCCTCTTCTGATTGAAAACCTTGTCACATTCATTACATCTGTAAGGTTTTTCTCCAGTATGAATTGTCAGATGTTTTTCAAGGCTTGACTTGCGACTGAAGACTCTGCCGCATTCACTACATTTGTAAGGTTTCTCTCCAGTGTGAACTGTTCGATGTTTTGCAAGGGTTGAAATTTGATTGAAGACTTTGCCACACTGATTACATTTATAAGGTTTTTCTCCAGTATGAATTCTACAATGACTTATAAGGTTTGATTTTTGATTGAAGACATTACCACATTCATTACATTTATAAGGTTTTTCTCCAGTATGAATTCTACGATGACTTGTTAGGTTCGATTTTTTATTGAAAACCTTACCACATTCATTACATTTAAAAGGTTTCTCTCCAGTATGAATTCTTTTATGACTTGTTAGGGAGGAGTTGTGACTTAAGACCTTATCACAAACATTACATTTAAATTGTTTCTCTCTGGTATGGATTCTTTGATGTACAGTAAGGTGCGAACCATGAATAAAGGCTTTTCCACAATTATTACATTTGTGAGGTTTTGTCCTAATGTTTGCTTCCTGTTCTTCTGTGCATAAAGAAGAATCCATAAATTCATTTCCATATTTATAAGAAATGTGGGTTTTAACACTAGAAGGAATTCTGTGGTGTGGTGAAACTAAGGAAGCAGTGTTGCCAGATTTCTCAACATAATTACATTCATAAATGTTTCCTTCATCTGGAAACACCTGCAGTTCAGGCAGATGTGACTGGAAGCTTAATCGAAGCCCATTTTTCATATGCTCCTTTCCTACATCCCTTCTGCCACATTCATCTCTTCTACCAGGCACAGTTTCCTTTTGGGTGATACATAATTCTGTGTGATTTCTTCCATCATCTCTCCAATGACACTCAAAATCACATCTATTTTTCTGGATTTCCCTGAAGCACAATTCTTCAATGGCATGGCTGTCATGCAATTCTAACAGGGATGTTTGGAATATTTCTCCCTTATTGCTGTTCCCTTTTGACGGAAATTCCTTGATGACACAGATAGGAGAGATATCTACAAGATGTAAGAAACCATAGATTTCTGATTAATCACTGAAGGTAATTATATATCTCACATAGAAATAATTAATGTTACACCAAAAGTAGTACTTATATTGAAAAGAGTTTTGAGGCTTTGATCATGACTTTTAAAATTTGGATAACAAAAGAAACAGGACTTCTTAAGAAGTTGGATTACATGTAATTAAAATGAACTACACCAAAACTTAAAAATATCATACAGTAAGGGGAATAATCAGTGGGGTGTGGTAGTACACACCTATAATTACAATACTTGTGAGAATGAGACAGGAAGATTGCAGGTTTGAGGCCAGCCTCAGCAATTTAGTGAGACCTATGTAGGACAGGGATCCAGGAAAAGAACTTTCTGTTGACTTTGTTAACAATTCTGCTGAATAATAATCTAAGACGACCCCATACACTCCCACTGTACACAACTAAGAAGTGTGTGAAAAGCAGAAGGGGAAAATGGCTGAGGGATTGCAATAGGCAGACAGGATTGAGATGGCTCTATGCATTTTCTGGAGCCCAAGATGCAAAGGAAGAGAAGCTTTGGATCCCATCCACTGCTTCCTAGCCCTGGAAGAGAGCAGAACATGGAGGGCTCAGCTCTGATGCTCATAAACAGAGAACTGAGAATCAAAGGAATCAAGAACAGAAGGAGAGTGAAAAGGGAAAGGAGACTCTGTTGAATAAGCCCTGCCAGAGCAATGAAGTGAAGAGACCAAAGAGTTCACAGGAGCCTGTGAGAGAATGTCATCCACCATGACACTCTGCCTTGGTTTGTGAGCTGCAGCACCACAGCAGGACAAGAATGTACATATCACACATATGAAGAACAAAGTGCTAAATGGCAGAAAGGAAAAATGTACTCTGAGAGCTTACAGGAAATACACTTCTATTTTCCCACAGACCTCTCTATATTGAAGCTTCCCCAAAACCATTTAATGGTGCAGCTTCCTCTCTGCTCACCTGAGCTCTTACCTGTGTTCACACCTTTTACCTATCCCCACCCATTTGGTCTTCTTGATATTTCTACTTGGCCATTCACAATCCAGGGCTTTCTGCCTTGCTCCAATACAAAGATGACACTCAGGTCAAAAAGACACAGCCCTGCTTGTAAAAAGAGAAGGTGATGTGCTGTGGCTATTCCAGAACCCAGCCCTATGTTTACACAAGAAAAGTAAAATACAGAGAGAACTATAAAAATTTTCCACTGTAATATAAGCTCTCTTGCAAGAACCACTGAGTCAGAGGCACAGATATAGAAAATAGGCTTGTTATCCTTCAGCTCTGCAACCACCTGTGACGTATATCATGAAGGGGGCAGAACATCTGGAGAAAGGGAACAGTTAAAGTGCAAAGGTCACACTGTGGAGCTTTCATTTCACAAGCAACAGGGCTTAAGTCTCAGTTAAGTGCAGAGGACTCCATGAAGACACAAGGAAAAACACAAAGATGCACAGGGTGGATCCAACCTCTGAATGGAAGTCATTCTCACCCAGGGAGACCAGGTTCCTGTAGTTTTCCAACATCATGTCCCTGTACAAAGCCCTCTTAGCAGGGTCCAGGCACTTCCACTCCTCTGGGGAGAAAACTATGGCCACATCCCTGAATGTCAGTGCACCCTGAAATAAAAAGATACTTCATCACAGCCGGGCGTGGTGGCGCATGCTTGTAATCCCAGTACTTTGGGAGGCGGAAACCGGAGGATCCGGGTTCACAGCCAGCCTCAGCTCGCTCGCTCGCTCGCTCGCTCGCTCTCTCTCTCTCTCTCTCTCTACTTAGTGAGGCCCTCCGCAACTTTGTGAGACCCGGTTTCAAAATAAAGTATAAAAAAAATAGGGCCGGGGGCGTAGCACGGAGGTAGAACACCCTGGGTTCAATCCCCGGTACCGCAAAAGAAAAAAAAAGATACTTCATCACTAGGCACTGGGGACAATTATCGTCTTCATGTGAAAAGAGAACAGCAAGAGCCAGGCAAAGGTGGCCCATGCCTTTAATCCCAGCTACTCTGCAAGCTGGAGCAGAAGCATAGTAAGTTTAAGGCAAGCCTGGGAAAAATAGGGAAACTAATTGAAAATAAAAGATAAAGAGAGCTATGGATGTAAAATGGCCCTAGGCTCAATCCCCACTATCTTGAAATAAATGAATAAATAAATGGAAGGACAAAGAAGGAAGGGAAGTACAAATTCACTGAAGTGTGAGAGCCAGATTCACTCTGATGTTACAAAATATGCATTTGGTCTTTTTCTATGTTTACTGACATATACTTCACTTGAAATATTTGGAGTGGCAAGAGTGGTTTTGCAGTAATAGTGAGAAAATTGATGGTTGGAGGACCCCAGGTAGCTTCCCTACAGGGACTGGTTACCAAAGACCTAAACAAGATGAGAGGGTTATGTCACCCAGTCCTATACTCAACCTGCAGGAAAGGGAGAGGGGCTCAAACCGGAATTCATCACCAAAGTCCATGATGCATTCAATGGTGCCTAAGTAATGAAGCCTCCATAAAACTCAACAGGACAGGGTGGAGGAAGCATGCAGATCAATGAATGGGTAGAGGTTCCTGGAGTGTGGGGCACCCAGAGGAGACATGGGAGCTCCACACCCATTATCCAATTCTGTACCCTATGCATCTCTTTCATCTGGGTATTCATAAATAACCTTTTAAACAGAACTTATAATAAATATTGAGCCTAGATGTTTTCCATTAACAAACACTTCACCAATTTTCAGACATGGGGGATGGGCAAGAGAACCCCTATTTATAGCTGGTCATTCAGAACCACAGGCCACAACTCGTGCCTAAGACTGGGATCTGAAGTAAAACTGAGCCCTTACCTAGTGGGATTTAAGCTACTTCTACATGGACAGGGTCAAATTAAATGGAATTAGAAGGTGTCCTCTGCAGCAGAGTTTGCTTGGTATGTGTGTGGGGAAATCCCCATGCATCAAAGTTCAAACAATCTTTGTGTGTGTTGAGTGTAAAAAAGGAGAAACTCAGTTCATTTGCCTGTATTCTAACATAATTAGAGTATTTTTGAGCATGTTATGCCTCTCTAATTACATTTTATTATATTTTTCCCAAAGATATTATGATACCCTTTATTTTTTTTAACTTACTTTTTCTTTTGCCATACTAGGGATTGAACCCAGGGGCATTCTACCTCCAAACTACACCCCCAACCCTATTTTTTTATTCTTTATTTTGAAACAGGGTCTCACTAAGTTGTGGAGGGCCTCACTAAGTAGCTGACGCTGGCCACGAACCTGCAATCCTCCTGTCTCAGCCCCCCAGGTACTGAGATTACAAGCGTGTACCACCACGTCTAGCTTATGACACCCTTTAAATCAGTGTGGATTTCTCCTTCTGTGGGCAATACGAGAAATATAAAAATAAAAAACTAACACAGGTTCATCTCTATGGAAATGTTACATTTGATGTTCAACACACCAGAAGATATTCAGAATCTAGATGATGTAGAGCACAACTTGCGTCCTCAGAGAAGACGACTCCACAGTGGCTGGAAAGACAGAAGGTCGGAACCTAAAAAGCATGATGAGGACACAATAACAATGACTCAGGCTTTGGAACACTTCCATGTACTATGCTTATCTACACGCCTCACCTGTACTAAACCATACGACAAAAAACAGTCCACAGAGGAAGGAAATGTCCCATCATACTGTGGCGACAACTGTGTCACAGACATTCTAAGAAACTCGCTCAGGTCAAAGAGCTAAAAATGGCACCTAAATACATTCTCCCTATTTTCAACACATTCATAGGATATTGTAGAACAAACTTAAGGCCAAGGAAAATATTGAAGATACAGTTCCTACTGTTAAGAAACATAAAACATATTTAAATTATGCCATGATTTTGATCAAAACCATGGGCTTGCACAACCCTGCACTCAGGCAGAACATCACACACACACACACACACACACACACACACACACACTCACAAATATAACAACTGGCATAAAAGAAGTGATCCTATATTTATTTTCAGTAATTTTTTTAAATCATCACTTATGTTTATGTGTATTTCAGCAAGGATGGACAATGAAGATATATTAAATATACTTAATTTAGACTATAAAGCAATAATGTACATTAAGATATTAAAAGAACAGTAGAACATAAATATATATATATATATATATATATATGTTAGAACTTGAACTCCAATTTCTACTAAAATATATATTTAATTTTATCCATTTAAATGAAGAGATTTAGGCTTTAGCAAAACCCCAGTGGAGCCAGGCACAGTGGTGCACACCTATAATCCCAGCTATTCAGGAGACTGAAACAGGAGATCACAAGTTCAAGGCCAGCCTGGGAAGCTTAGAGAACCTGTCTCAAAAAAGCAAATAAATAAATAAATAAATAAATGAATAAATAGGGCTGGTGATATGGCTAAGTGGTAGAGCACCCAGGATTCAATACCATTTTAAAAAAAAGGGGGAGTTGATCACTTTATTCCACTAATAAAAATATGACATAAGATTAATAACTTTTATTGTGTTTTCTTTTTCTGCTGTGCTGGGATTTAAACTTAGGGCTTCACTCATGCTAAGCCAGGGCACTAACTCAGCTATGGCTACATTCCCATGCCCAGAAACTTGATACTAGAATTAACAGATTAGGATAAAAAACTATGCATTGTAGATAAAGAACTTTAAAAACTCTCTACTAACAAAACAAAGAATCTAATAAAAAAAATGGGTGATGGATCTGAATAGACATTTCTCAAAAGAAAAAAACACAAGTGGCTAATAACTATATCTTAAAAAAATGTTCAACATCATTAGCAATCAGGAAAATGCAAATCAAAATGACACTGAGAAGGGGTCTAGAATGGCAATCATCAATAATACAAACAGCAATAAATGCTGGCGAGGATATGTGGAAATAGGAACTCTTAAACACTGCTGGGGGGGGTTCCAAATTACTACAGACACTATGGAGATCAGTATGGAAGTTCCTTAAAAGAGTAGGAATGGAGCCACCATATGACCCAGCCATACCACTTTTGGGGATCTTCCCAAAGGAACTGAAATCAGATTACTACACAGATACATGCATTTCCATGTTTATAGCATCTCAATTCGTAATAGCCAAACTACAGAACCAGCCTAAGTGCCCATCAACAGACTAATGGATTACGAAGTTAAGGTATATACACACAATGGAATTCTACTCAGCCATAAAAAATAATACAACTATGACATTTGCATAAAAATGGATGGAACTTGAGAATATTATGTTTAATGAGTTTAGCCAGTCACAGAAATTGAGGGCCATATGTTTTCACTCATATGTGGAAGCTAGAGAGAAACTAGGAACAAACGAGGGGAGACACTAGTGGAATGGGTGAGAAGGATCTGGAGGGGGGAGAGAAAGGAGAGATCTGATGATGGTAACTACTCAAATAATCCTTTGTTCATACACGAAGTAACTTGTATCCGTATAAAGACTATGGGGGAGAGGAGGAGCGGGGAAACACACAAGGAATGCTGCATGTATGTATGTATGTGTCACTCTGAACCTCACTATGATGTATAATTGCAATGAACCAATAAAAAACCTGCATTGAAGCAGTGTATTCTGAAATTATTGAAAAATGAAGAAGAAATTCAAAGTATAATTGGAAAAAATAAAACAACCAAACCTGATATAAGGTGAGAACACTTCACCAAACATCATAATTAAGAGTAAACATTGGAGGCATTAGAAGGGACTGATCCAATCATGCCTGAGCAGAGATCAGAGAAAAGGGAAAATACAGAGAAACCTTGTAGGCTACAAGGAATAGGATAATATATTAGCAGTGCTCCTGGAAAACAACTGCTAATAAGTAGTACTATAGCTGGCAAAATAGGCCTTCAAAAAGGAGAAATTAGCCAGGTGTGATGGCACATGCCTGTAATCCCAGTACTTGGGAGGCTGAGACAGGAGGACCACAGTTTTGAGGCTACCCTTAGCAACACAGCAAGCCCCTAAGCAACTTAGCAATACCTTATTTCAAAATAAAAAATAAAAAGGGCTGAGGGTGTAGCTCAGCAGTAGAATGCCCCTGGGTTCAATCCCCAGTATCAAAAAGACAAACAAAAGAAAGAAAGCAACAGATAAGCAGAAGGTAAAGGAATTTATTGCTACTATACCTGTTCTTCAAGAACAGCTGTAGAGAGACCATCAAGTTCAAATTAAAGGATGATAAGAAATAAAGCCATACAAAAAAAAAACATAAAATTACCAGGCAAAGGTAAGCATACAAATTTAGAGAACTTGTTATGATTAATATAAATGTGTAAATAACTTTTAAGTCAAGAACAGAATCTTTTTAAAACCATAGAAATCTATAAATCCCAACTACGAGTATGCAGTATAAATCCAGGTAAATAGTGTTGCAAATAACAGAACATAAAGTAGAATCAGAGATGTAAAGGGGCAGAGATTTTATGTGCTGTTTCCCACATAAAAGTCCATTCCAATGTTAATGTATTGTATGTAATTGCATGTAACTTCTCAAAGAAAATACCTACAAAATGTACAAAGGAAAATTAGAAGGGCATGAAAGTAAGTCACTTTACAAAGTTAACAAAGCACAAAAGAATGCAGGAAAGGTATGTAAATGACAAAAAGCTACTAGACAAGCTAGGCATGGTGTTGTATGCCTGTAATCCCAGTACTTGGGAGGCTGAGAAAGGAGGATCACAAGTTCGAGGATAGCCTTAGCAACTTAGTGAAGCCATCCCCAACTTAGTGAAATCCTGTTCCAAATAAAATAGGGCTGGGGATGTAGCTCAGAGGTAGAACACCCCTGGGTTCAATCTCCAGTGCCATACACACACACAAAATAGCTACTAAACATCAAAATGGCAATTAGTATAACTGGGAAAAAAATGGGAATAGTAAGCCCTTCACTTTGAATACCGATGTTAAATTTGAATGAACTACATGTCTGAATAATAGAAGACACAGAATTTCTGAATAGAGGGTAAACAGAAAACCAAAATCCAACCACATGCTTTAAACAAGAGATTCACTTTAGTCCTAAGGATGCACATAGGCTAAAAAAAAAGGATAGCAATGACAGGCAAAGGGAATCCTAAAGACAGTATGTGTAGCTATACTTACATCAGACAAAATAGACTTTACGACAAAAACTGTCACAAGGGACAAGAAGTGCTTTATAGAATAACAAAAGGAGAAATTCACCAGGAAATTAAGACAATTATGCATAAACATGGACCCAAAGTTGGCACTCTCCAATGTAGCAAGCAAATATTGACATAGAACCTAAAAGGAGAATTAGCACAGTGTCAGGAAACACATCAATGCCCCCTTACCACTTATGGATATAACAACCAAACAGAAGATCCATAAATAGAGAACTTCAACAAGAATATACACCAAGTGAGCTGGGTGTGATGACACACACCTGTAAACCCAGTACTTGGGAGGCTGAGACAGAGGATCACAGGTTCAAGGTCAGCCTTCAAAACTTAGCAAGGCCTTCAGCAACTCAAAGAAACCCTGTTTCAAAATAAAAAAATAAAATAGGGCTGGGGGTGTAGCTCAGAGGCAGAATGCCCCTGGGTTCAATCCCTCGTATCACACACACAAAAAAAGAATATACACCAAGTGGACCTCATATACCTATACTAAACATTCAGTATAGTATTTTCACACTGAAACTACTTCTAAAACTCACAAGAAACATCTATGCAATAGTCCACAATTTAGGTAACAACAAAAAATATCTTAAAAGTTTCAGTTGGGCCTGGTGGCACAGGACTGTAATACCAGTACTTGGGAGGCTAGACAGGAGGATCACTACTGATTCAAGGCCAGCCTGGGTAAATTAGTGAGACCCTGTTTCAAAATAAAAAATAAAATGGGCTGAGAGTATAGCTAAAAGGTAGAGTGCCCTGGGTTTATTCCCCAATACCCCAGTACCACACACACACACACACACACACACACACACACACACAATTTTTTTTCAGAAACATGAAATCATTCTACTCTGTGTGTGTGTGTGTGTGTGTGTGTATGTGTGTGTGTGTGTGTGTGTGTGTGTGTGTGTGTTACTAGAGTTTGAACCCAGAGGCATTCTACCTATGAGCTCTGTTTTATTTCTTATTTTGAAACAGGGTCTCACTAAATTGTGGAGGACTTTGCTAAATTGCTGGAACTGGTCAAAAATCTGCAATCCTCCTGTCTCAGCCTCCCAGGTACTAAGATTACAGATGTGCACCACCACGCTTGGCTATCATTCTACTTTTCTTACTGTGCACAGTGGACTGAATACAGAAATCAGAAAAAACTAAAACCACCAAATATGTGAAAATTAAAAAACTTATTCTTAAAAGACTGGTGTGTAAAAGTAGGAAACAAAACTTATGGAATGCAGTGGAAGCAATAAAGAGGAGGAAGTTTTGGTAATAAAACTTTATGTCATAAATAAAGAACAGCTGGGTGTGGTGGCACACATCTTTAATTCCAGTAGTTGGGAGGCTAGACAGGAAGATCACTACTTAAAGGCCAGCCTGGGTAACTTAGTGAGACCGTGTTTCAAAACAAAAAATAAAAAGAGCTGGGGTGTAGCTCAGAGGTAGAATGCCCACAGGTTCAATCCCCAGTAACACACACACACACACACACACACACACACACATGAAGAACAAACCCAAATCAACTAACTATACACTCAATGATAAAAACAAATAAAAGCAATATAAGGAAAAGGAAGGAAAGTGGATATCAGAGCAAAGATAATAATATACAGAATAGAAATTTAAAAAAAAACTCAAAATGTCAACTTTTTAAGAAGATTAACAAAAAAGGTTTCCCAGAGTTATGCCTAATGGGGCCTCCTGACATATTCCATGTCACTGGGTCACAGTGGGTCACAATCTAAATGGAGAGGATCTAAAACATGAAAGTGCAGAGTCAGAGGTCAGCAGTACCCAGGCCCGGCACTTCAGGAAGAGAAGCCCAGAACTAACTAAGAACACTTTACCTGAATAACAGCCATTCCTGACTTCTTGTCTTTCCTCCTCCTCTATTCAGGGCTTCTTCTCTGGTACTTGAGTCTTTAGAAGTCAAGCCTGAATGTGAAAAACATAAGGTTTAATGCTCAGAAGCAACACACCCCTTCCCACGCCACAGCACACACAGGGAGGACCTCAGCATGTGGAAAGGTGGTCCTCTGCTGCCCACTGTTCCAGGAGAATGAGGGACAAGAAACTTCTACAGGAAGACCAACAAGAGGCTTCATTTACCCTTTCTTTTTTTTTTTTTTTTTGATACTCAGGATAAAACCTAGGGGCATTCTACCTCAGAGGTATATACCCAGCCCTTTTCTTTTCTTTCTTTTTTTTTTTTTGTTTTTCAAACAGGGTCTCATTAAGTTGCTGAGGCTGTCCTTGAGTGTGTGATTCTCCTGTCTTAGCCTCCCAAGTTACAATAACAAACCCACATACATGGGTCCCAAGTACTGGGACTACATGTGTGGGCCACCACACCTGGAGACCCCTTTTCTTAGAACTATTTTCCCTTTTGGAAATACCCACATACAAGCTGCCGGAGTGCAGAGATGGGGTACAATGAGTTCCCCTTCGGGGCACAGAAAAGGTCCTGACTTAACCCATGCACAGCACTTTCCCCTCTCCCCCCATCACAAGCTGCCGTCAGCCCTAAGAAATGGAGAACACAGCCAGGCAGATGGCGCAGGCCTGTAATCCCAGCACTTGGGAGGCTGAGACAGGAGTATCACAGGTTTGAGGACATCCTCAGCAACATAGTGAGACTCTCGGGAACCTAGTGAAGCCCTGTTTCAAAACAAAAAATAAAAAGGGCTGGAAGTGCAGCTCAGAAGTACAATGCCCCTGGTTTCAATCCCCAGTACAGAAAGAAAGCAAGAAATGGAGAATGCGGAACCTGGATCCTCAATGCGGAATAGAATCCACTTTAAACCAGAACTTGTGGATGGAATCTCTGCTAAAGACACACAGACTTACTTGCAAAATGCCTCAGCACTCTCCTGGGAAGCCAGAGTTGAGCACCACTCAGAGAGGCAAGCCCAGCCCACCTTCCCGCCTCTGGACCCCTCCTGTCACCAGGATCCATACAGTGGACACTGAAAGACCAGAACGAAATATTCAGGGCAGGGAATGTGGACTAAAGGCAGGGGTGAGGGTGTGAGAGGTCACAGAAGTCTCCATGGAGTAGGTAATGACATAAAAACCTGAGGCAGGAAGGCTGTTGGCCACCTGCAGCCCACAGGTCTAGTCAGAAGGACAAAACACCCAGTGAACACCCTGAGGCAGGAGCGACCTTGACCCCAGAACAGGGAAGAAGCCTGTGGCCGGAGCTGCCTGCGCAGCAATGACAGAGCAGGAGATGAGGCAGCCTGTGGAAGGCCATGGAGGACAGTGTCGGGTGAGCAGCAGGCTGGGCTGCGGAGCCCAGTATGGGGGAGGACGCGCGTCGCTAGCGGGCCTCAGTAAGGTGCCGGTGGCAGCCAGCGGCTGGACGACGAACAAGTGGCCGCAAGGGCGCAGACCCGCAAAACCCGACGAGGGCAACGTTGACCTCAGGGAGATCCTGGGCCCTCACCGCGGAAACCGAATTTACTTGGGGTGGAGGGCGCGAGGCGGGGACGCTAAAGTCTGAAAGGAGCCAGATCCTGTCCCGCAAGCGCCAGGGAGACGAAAGTGCAGACAGTGTGGACTGAGAAACTAGTCCTCCGGTTGCAGGAAGCTGCGCACGCGCCGAGAGGCGGAGCTGGGACCGGAAACAGACGGGATAGGCGGGGCCTCGCCAGAGGGCGGGACCAGGGCGCAGCGGGGGAGAGGCGGCGCCTGATACCGCGAGAGGAGAGCGTGCGTGCGTGCGTGCGTGCGTGCGTGAGATAGGGGCGGGGCGTGAGGGAGGCGGCGCCCGCGACTGCCGGAAACCGAGCACCGGGCTAGGCATGTTGGAGGTCATGCTGGAACTGTCAGGGTATGGGCGGGGTGTGACAGGCAGGGTTTGAGACATGAGGAACCTGGAGGCAAGGAAGCAGGTTGAAAAGACTTTCCAAGGCAAAGGATAGAGGTATAGACAGGTTTTATTAAAAGGAAAGCATTTGCATTACTGCTGGGATGGCAGGCCCTAGATGTAATGGCAAATCTGTCCCCCTGAAGGAGAGTGACCAGCTTTGGGAAGAACCACAAGATTTCTCCCACAAACCCAGAATACTGACAGAGGCGCGCTCTTTATATCCCTTTTTACTGAGCCTGTAGTGCATGGCCCGGGCCTTTTTCTTAGACCAGGGCCCTCAAGGACATGATGGAGGTTCTATTGTATTGATTGTAACACAGCTGGACTTGTAACTGTGACATGTCCTTAAAGTTGTAACATAGTAGGCGGAGCTCATTAGGGTTTGCAGACATAGCACTCCATTCGTGGGGCTCCCTGAAACCTTCCTTTGTCTTCCTCCCAGGGTTAAACGAGACACCACAGAGGAGAGGTGGTGCTTGGGACTGCCAGGGAGTGGACAGGGCATGGGGAGAGGTGGTGCCTGGGACTCAAGTGGGTGGGCAAGGTGTGACGGCCAGGTGGCCAGGCTAAGGGTGAGTCCTTCCTGGGCAGGGACCACTAGGAGCATGGATCCTGTAGAGTGATGCCTGTGCTCTGCTCCACCTTACTCCCAGAGTATCTCCGTTCACCTGGGGTTTTAAAACCATGGCGTCTGAGGCAACTCTGCAGTATGGGAACTGAGATCTCCCTGGGAGAGGATCAACCTGGGGAAATGACTGTTTCCAGGAAAGTTCCCACTTCAGCCATTTAATAAAAAGCCCTGGAATTATCGGTGAAAAGGATGCAAAGTAGATGCTAAAATGCAAAACTGCCTCTTCAGAATGTGCAATTTCTTGCTAACACTCTAAAAGAGTAAAAAATCTTAGCTGGGCATGGTGGCGCACACCTGTAACCCTAGTACTTGGGCTGCTGAGGCAGGATAATCATAGGTTTGAGGACAGCCTCCACAACATAGCAAGACTCAGCAACCTAGCGAGACCCTGTCTCAAAACAAAAAATAAAATAAAATTGGACTGGAAGTGTAGCTCGGAGGTAGAATGCCCCTGGATTCAATCACCAGTACTAAAAAATAAAAATTTCTTACCGTTTCTATTGCCCATTCACTCTGAAGCCACTTGTGCTCAGCTCCAGAAATTCTCAAAGGGACAATGCCTGGTGTCAGGGGTGCAAATGGCTAAGGCCAGTGTTATGTTAGGTCCCAAACAGATGCTTTTACTTAAAGAGCAGTATTTTTTAGAAGTAAAAACTGTTAAATATAAATTATAGGACATTGCTCCTATAGACTAGGCAGATGCGGTAGGCCCCAAGACAAGACTAAAAATCAAGTTGGCGTCTGCTTGCTGTGGCTGTGCTCTGATTTTGCATTCCTCCAATCTCCTATGACCTTGGAGCAAGTTGGCTTCCTGGAGGTTGGGAGAGAATGGATGAAGAAAGTAGGGTGCAGTGGGCCCCACCAAGTACTGTGTGCATGTATGTCACTGTCAACATGATTTACATTATAATGTGATACTATAATGCACCAATAAAAGCATATTAAGAAAAAGAAAGTAGGGTGCAAAATTAGAGGTGTGAGGGTCACCTGTGCTGGGAGCTGACTTTTCCCAACAAGTTAAAAAGGATTTAAATCAAGACTTTTCACCAATGTGTGGTATTGACGAATATAATTTAAAAATTTTTTGCTCAACTCAGAAATCCTCCCCAAGAAAGTAGGAGATAAAGAAGATAGGTTTGTTATTCAATAAGTGATAAGTATTAAACTAAAATGTGTTGGGCATCACAGGCAAATCTACTAAGAGATTGCAAGGACATAAAAAAAATCTAATCCTTTTACAGAGCCCAACAAATACAACCATTACACATATAATCAAAAGAAACCAAAACTAGTCATCACAGAGAGGACTGACAGCACCATTGATCACACGTGGTTCATCCGCACTTTATCTGGGAATCAAGAGGCCATCTGTGTTTACTAATTGGCTTTATCCAGAGGAAAAACAAAGTTCTCGCATCTTTATGGCATGAGACACTTTTTCCATGTGGAGCAAAGCTACTGCGAAGTTGGGCCCCAATCTAGCCAAAATAACTGGAACATTTCAAAGAGAAATGTCCCAGCTCCAGGTCCTTGGGAAAGAAACATCAAGGCCATAAAACTTAGAAAAATCCTATACAATTATGAAAAGGATGATCAACATTAAAGAGGACAACGTCCCTGTAACTTTAAATTTGCTAAGGTAAAAGTTCTAAAATGGAGAAGTGAATACCTTACCTTATTTTGAGCTGAGAGAAAAAGACTTCCTATTTTTTATTTTCTTTGTTCTTACACTTGACACCTGTGTTCTGCAAGTAATCAGATGCAACCCTGCAGTGGGGGAACTGGGCCCTAGGTGGTTAGGGGAGGAGGATTCCTATGGGGTAGTGGTTGAGTCTGGGAACATCTGAGGCTCCACACAATTGGAATTTCTGACATAACTGAGGAAGAGCTGAACTTTTGAGGTAGGTTATGGAAACAAGAACATAAAATGCAAAATATTACCTGTGATTGCTATGTAATTTCATACTAACTCCATCTGAATATGAAACCCAATTCTATTCTCCATTCACCCTGGAGACAGAGCCCCAACCCTGGGGTCAATTCCAAGGACTTCATGGAAACTGGCCCTGACCTGCGGCAGGGCTGAGACATTGTTTAACAGAACAAAGGAATTGCTTCTCAAACTTAAATGTGTACACAAATTTCCACAGGATCTTGGAAACATACTATGAGCTCCCATTCAGAAAATGTGGTCAGCCAGTTTGGGTAGGAGTTGTTAAAAAAAAATTACAAGGGTCGCGGGGCGTGGTGGCGCAAGCTTGTAATCCCAGTACTTTGGGAGGCGGAGACCGGAGGATCCGAGTTTGCGGCCAGCCTCAGCTCTCTCTCTCTCTCTGTCTCTCTCCCTGTCTCTCTCTACTTAGTGAGGCCCTCCGCAACTTCGTGAGACCTGGTTTCAAAATAAAGTATAAAAAATAGGGTAGAACGCCCCGGGTTCAATCCCCGTACCGCAAAAAAAAAAAAAAAAAAAAAAAAAAAAATTACAAGGTTTTGCAGATGCTGCTGTCCCAGGTTTCACTTTCAGTACCCCTAAGCCTGAGAAAACACGGACAGATCAGTAGAGCCCTTACACCTATCATATCTCAATACGAATACTGTGTTTTCCCAGTGAAAACCACCCCACACTGCCTTGAGCAGCTCATTCTCTTCTGCCCTTTGCAATTTGAAAGGTAAATAGTGAAGATTGTGTTTCTGAAATATAGGGAAGTATTATAAAGATGTAATCTGCCAATCCCAAAAATATCCTCACAAACATGGAAGTTTTAGCCAAGCGTGGTGGCGCACGCTTGTAATCCCAGTACTTAGGAGGCTGAGACCAGAGGATCCAGGTTCACCGTCAGTCTCAGCTACTTAATAAGGCCCTCTGCAACTTAGTGAGACACTGTTTCAAAATAAAGAATAAAAAAGGCTGGGGGTGTAGCTCAGAGGTAGAATGCCCCTGCGTTCAATCCTGGGTACTGCCAAAAAAAAAAAAGGAAGGTTTTTTTTTTTATAGAAGTAGAAGGCTCAGAGTTTCCCAGTTCTTCCTGACATTTAGTGTAAAATAAGCATTGAACCCACATGTGATGTACAGCACAGGCTATCTGCTAAGAGACTGCAAAGACAGGAAGGAATCTATGTCTAATAGCCACGGTGCAACAGCCCATTACAATACAGGAGCCCAAGACAGATGATGTTAACTAGTCTGAAGAGCCAAAATAAAGTCATAACAGGCTTTAGTTAAAGCTTTAAGTAAAATAGGCATAAGTACCTGTTTTCTAGAAGTTAAGTCTCTATAGCATATTGCCCCCACACCCTGTAATCTAATCTTGTCCCTAGCAACCCCTAGACACAGCCAATCGGTGTCAAACACACCTGGGTTTAGAAATCCAAAAAATTGGGGCTGGGCGAGGATACTCTGACCAGAATCAGCAGGCCCCTCCGCCCATCCTGAAAGAGGTCACCATACAAGGTTAAAGCTTCCCTAACGATGACCCCTACCTAAGGCGCAAAAGTTAAACCAACCAGAGAACGCCAATAAGCTTATGTTTTAAACTAGCCTATCAATGTAAAGATGAGGTGGGCTGCCTCCTTGGGAGATAAAAGCTTTGTTCTTGGAGAGCAAGGGGCTTCTCCCTGTGACAACTGTGTTGGTGCATGGTGGAGGCCCAAGCTCGAGCTTGAATAAAGGACCCTCGTGTGTTTTGCATCGGAATCGGCTCCCTGGTGGTCTTTGGTGGGATCACGAACCTGGCACTTCAAGTCCTCAAAGAGGACAACCTGACAGCATCACTGTCACACACAGTTCATCCAGTTCTACCTGTTAGCTAACTGTGTTAGCTAATTGCCTTTCTCCAAAGGAAAAGTAAACATAACTTTTATGTTATGATAAAGTTGAAGGTTTTCATGTTGGAGTCCAGCACCTCCCACAGAGTTAGGAGGCAGGAATGCTATATTCATGATTACCTTCCAAAGAATGGCTCCTAGTTGCTTCAGTACACACTCCTGGAATGTAAAAATAGTAAGAACCCCCATCGATCCTTTGAAAAGCTTCATTTACAATTCAAAGAGGCAGAAAAAGAATGCAAGTTTTATGAATAAAATACCCTAAGGGAGTGAGAGAAGCATCTTCCTTTTTTCCCCCCAAGAGAGAATTAATCTGTGTTTTCCCCCCTATTTTCTTTTTCTTTTCGTTGAACCCGTGGGTGTTCTACCTCTGAACAACACTCCAACCCTATTTTATTTTTTTAAACAAGGTCTTAATAAGTTGCCCAGGCTGGCTTCAAACTTGCAATCCTCCTATCTCAGTCTCCTAAATACTGTGATTACAGGGATCAATCCTCCTATCTCAGTCTCCTAAATACTGTGATTACAGGGATCAGCCCCTGGGGCTGGCTTAAATGTTCTTCTTATGTTAGTATTGTTTGGGGGGGAAGCAGGAGATTGGGAATGGGAGTCAGGGGCATTCTACCTCCAAACTACACCACCATCCTTTTCCATTTTGTATTTTTGAAACAGGGTCTCACTAAGTTACTGAGGGTCTCACTAAGTTGCTGAGACTGGCCTCGAACCTGCTATCCTCCTGTCTCAGCCTCCCAAGCACTGGGATTACAGGTGTGTACCACTAAGCCAAGCTTTATTATGTTAGTTTTTAATCTTCCCTTACTCCATGTCTCCAAGAAATGGAGTCACAGGTTGTAATACTGTTTTAGGGGGGAATTCTGTCTTGACACAGTTTGCAGGTCATGGCTAGAGGCCTATTAATTCCCCTTCTTGAATAATAAGTTAAATTCACACTCCAGCTACTTCCCTTATAATGTCCCCACCCTCTGTGGCCTTGATGCACATACTCTACCTGCTCCAAGACCAGGAATGGAACAACTGGGGACAACTGTCATCCATCTACTACAAGCTACAAAACCCAGCTCCCTGCCTGCTTTCCATTGTTACAAATGGCGGTTACCCTTGCCAGGTACAAAGTCCTGTGTGGCTCTTCCTGTTATCTTTTATTTTTAGCTTAAATAATATGAATTTTTTGCCTCTGGGTTCAATCCCCAGTCCCATAAAAGTGAGTTATTGTATTGTTCAGTATCAACTATGAACAGAGTTTTAAAGTGCATCCTGTAATCCCAGGATTGGGGAGCTTGAGGCAGGAAGATCACAATTTCAAGGACAGCCTGGGCTCAAAACATAAAGAGGGCCAGGAATGTAGCTCAGTGGCAGGGCACTTGTTTAGCATGCCTGAGGCCCAGGATTCAGTCCCCAGTACCACAAAAAAAGAAGAAATTAAAGATCTTTTGATGTCTTGGCATAACACAATGATATTCAGATAGATAAAAGGAAATGGAAAGCAGGTGGGGGGCTGGTTTTTGTAGCTTGTAGTAGATGGATAAATTTAAAAATTATATGGGCTTAGGGGCATGATGCTGTCCCTAGTTGTTAACAAATCCAACTTCATCTTGGAAATTTTCCATTGTAAAATTATGAAGTAAACCAGGTACAGCAGCACATGCCTATGATTCCAGTTCCTGGGAGGCAGAGACAGGAGGATTGCAAGTTCGTGGCCAGCCTCAGCAACTTAGTGAGGCCCTCCACAACTTAGTGACCCTGTTTCAACATAAAAGATAAAATAGGGCTGGGGTGTAGCTCACAGGTAGAATGCCTCTGGGTTCAATCCCTAGTACTACAAAATAAATAAAGATAATGAGGTAATCAGGACATGAACGTTCCTTCAAGTATTAATAGAAAGGCAATAGGGGGCCTATGAAGCAAAAGTACAAACATAAAGGAAATTGGTGTAATCACAATTATAGGTGAAGCAAGGCCATTTAAAAATGACTATTAAGTAAAGATGTTGAATAGTTGAAAGACAGAAACAAAAAACCCTCTTAGCGAGCATCATGATTAAAAAGACTTCTTTGCAGCCAAACATGACATAATAAAACTTGAATTAGCCACCAACTGGGATGCAGCTGGATGAATGTCATAACCTGTGTTTGTCCTAGGTTTGCTCAGGTGTGAAATGAAAACATCATTAATAATTGTTTCGGAGACCTGAGGAATCAATTGGTTGTTCCGGATAAAGCATTGCTACCAAGAATTCTTACTCTGTGTGGAACTTATTTAAAGGGAAACATATATGCAAATATAACAAATCACTCTTTGAAGGAAAATACATGTAAGAGGCATTTCTGGAGAAGTGTGATAGTGTAGTTTATTAGAATATTATGAATTTTAATGTAATAAGACTTCATATTAAAGTGTAGTGTTAGAATTAAGACTTGACTTCTGTAAGACCACTTGCTTATGAATGTTTGTAACTCCATTTTCAGTTTAAGAATCCATGTTGTAAAGCTGTGATGAGAGCCTTGAGAATGTGATGTTTGAAACTTTAAAAAATAGCAGGATGAGAGATAGAAACTTACTAGTTTCACACAAGATAAGGAGACTTCTCTGAACAAGACTCCTCTGAACTCCCTTCCGTTATCTCCCTTACCTCCTGTTCACTGTGCCTGCTCACTGTGTGCCGGCTATGGATAAAATGTTTTAACTTATAAATGTCAAGGCTGAGAAACTGTCACGATACATCATGACTAGGGGATGTTTGAATACAGTATATAAACCCTTTTTTCCTCCATATCAGGGCCCAGGCTAACACTTATGAAGCAGGTGCGCTTGAGTCCAAGTTCAAACTTGCAATAAAATAAGACCTATCTACCTTAATTCAGTCTAAGGTCTTATTCTCACTAAATGAAGCCACAACAGAAGAACAAATTGAAGGGAGACTCTTGGGTGTCCGTGTCCACAGTAAAATTTGCAGGAGAGTCGTGTTCCCCTGCGAGATCCTGCAGTTCTCAGGAGAGACACCAGCCAGGGGAAGTGACCACATAGCATCCACGGATGGGACAAAGAGATCATCTCCTTGTCACCACTGCAGCTGGAATCTTGGAGCCCTTCGCTCTTAACTACCAGTGTACACTAATGTCCTTACATGATGGATAAGCTCCGTTCACTTGACTTCCAAGCACAATTTCAGCCAACTCCCTCAGCAAGAGATATCAGTCCAACATCTGGAGATACCTCAACTCTCACTGGTTAACAGGAATAAGTAAGGTGCCCTCTGTAACCCTGCAGAGCTCCTAATATGTCACCTACTGCTGCCTCATACGCAGTTTCATGTCACAAAATTTAGCCATGAAATGCCTTAATTCATGTATCCCTTAGATATTTCATTGGAAGCTGGGCATGGCAGTTCACATCTGTAATCCCAGTATTTAGAGGTTGAGATAGGAGGATCACAGGTTCAAGGCCAGCCACTGCAACTTAGCAACATTCTGTTTCAAAATATAATAGGGCTGGGGGTGTAGTTCAGGGGTAGAATGCCTATGGGTTCAATTCCCAGTACCACAACAATAAGAACAACAAAAACTCACTGGAAAACAAGTGAAAGAAACTGAATAGTATATACTCATTACAATGTACAGAAAACAATGAGACAAATTCATGTTATTAAAATTGTAGTAGAGTTGAAAATAATCCTTCCAACACATTGCCTTACACCTTAATCTGAAATAGTGATTTTAGTACCTATGGAAAAATACTCCTCTAGTAAAATTGTTTCATCATATTGGTTAACAATCATTTCTACATATTCAATTTTACTAAACTAGTATTAAAATACATTAGGCTATTTAGCTGAACAATATTTCAAAAAAGATTTGAAAAATAACATTGTTGTATGGTATCTATGTGTGTGATAGAAAAAGGAATGGTGTAAACTATGAGCATGAAGAAAATTGATTTTTTTTCCCAACCAATACGTCAGGAGAAAAAACATTCAGGGTTGCTTTTTTTTTTTTTTTTTTTTTTTTTTGTTTTT
>PVJS01017138.1:0-36560 GCA_004027185.1 Glis glis | reverse complement strand
TGCCAATACCATGCTGTTTTTATTACTATGGCTTTGTAGTATAGTTTAAAGTCAGGTATTGTGATACCTCCTGCATGGTTCTTGTTGCTGAGAACTACTTTGGCTATTCTGTTTTTTTTGTTGTTCCAAATGAATTTAAGGACAGATTTTCCTATGTCAGTGAAGAATGACTTTGGTAATTTAATGGGTATTGCATTGAATTTGTAGATCACTTTTGGAAGAATGGCCATTTTGATGATATTTATTCTGCCTACCCAAGAGCATGGGAGATCTTTCCATCTTCTAAGTTCTTCTTCAATTTCTTTTTTATTATTTTATAGTTTTCCTTGTAGAGGTCTTTTACCTCCTTGGTTAGGTTTATTCCCATGTATTTTATTGTTTTGGGGGATATCGTGAGTGGAAATGTCTTCTGGATTTCTTTTTCAGTGGATTTATGGTTGGCATACAGAAAAGCTTCTGATTTTTTAAGATTGATTTTGTATCCAGACACTTTGCTGAATTTGTTCTCAGTTCTATGAGCCTTTTGGTTGAGTTTGTTGGATCTTCTAAGTATAATATCATGTCATCTGCAAATAGAGATAGTTTCAGTTCCTCTTTTCCTATTTGTACTCCTTTTATTTCTTTCTCTTGCCTTATTGCTCTGGCTAGAGTCTCAAGTACTATATTGTAAAGGAGTGGTGACAGCGGACATCCTTGTCTTGTTCCTGTTTTTAAGGGGAACTCTCGATGCTTTTCCCCATTCAGTATGATGTTTGCTATGGGTCTATTGTATATTGCCTTTATGAGGTTGCGGTATGTTCCTTCTATTCTGATTCTCTGCACTGTTCTTATGAATGGGTGTTGGATTTTGTCAAATGCTTTTTCAGCATCTATTGAAATGATCATGTGATTTTTGTCTTTAGTTCTGTTTATGTGGTGGATTACATGGATTGTTTTTCATATGTTGAACCAGCCTTGCATCCCTGGGATGAACCCGACTTGGTCATGGTGTATGATTTTTGTTATGTGGTTTTGAATGCGCATTGCGAGTATTTTGTTTAGAAGTTTTGCATCTAAGTTCATCAATGATATAGGTCTGTAGTTTTCTTTTCTTGAGCTGTCTTTGTTTGGTTTTGGTATTAATGTGATGTTGGCTTCATAGAATGTATTTGGGAGAGTCCCGTTTCTTTCTATTTCGTGGAATAGATTGAGGAGTATTGGGATTAGTTCTTCTATAAAGGTTTTATAAAATTCACCTGGGAAACCATCTGGACCTGGGCTTTTCTTTCATGGTAGGCTCTTTATTGCTGCTTCAATCTCTTTGATTGTTTTTGGTCGATTTATATTTTCTATATCTTCTTGATTCAACTTAGGAAGGTTGTATGTGTCTAGAAATTTGTCAATTTCTTCTAGGTTTTCTGTTTTGTTGGAGTATAGTTTCTCAAAGTAGTTTCTGATAATCCTCTGGATTTCTGTGCTGTCGATGGTAATATCACCTTTTTCATCTCTTATTTTAGTAATTTGTGTTGATTCTCTCTTTCTTTTGGTTAGGTTGGCTAGTGGTTTATCTATCTTGTGTATTTTTTCAAGGAACCAACTTTTGATTTTGTTGATTTTTTGTATTTTTTTAGTTCTCTACTTCATTGATTTCTGCTCTGATTTTAATAATTTCCTGTCTTCTACTGGCTTTGGGGTTACACTGTTCCTGTTTTTCAAGGGCTTTATGATGTGTCATTAGGTTATTTATTTGGTGATTTTCTGTTCTTTTTATGTGGGCACCCAGTGCTATGAATTTTCCTCTTAATACTGCCTTCAGTGTGTCCCATACATTTTGATATGTTGTGTCTCTGTTTTCGTTTGTTTCTAGGAATTTCTTAATTTCTCTCCTTATTTCTTCTTTGGCCCATTCCTCATTCAGCAGTGTGGTGTTCAGTCTCCATGTGTTTATGAGGTTTCTCTGGGTCTTCTTATAGTTGATTTCTAGTTTCATTCCATTATGGTCTAAAAGGACACAGGGGATTATGTCACATTTTTTGAACTTGCTAGTACTCACTTTGTGGCCCAGGATATGGTCTATTTTAGAGAAGGTTCCATGAGCAGCTGAAAAAAATGTGAATTCAGCTATAGTTGGGTGGAATATTCTGTATGTGTCTAGTAGATCCATTTGGTTTATGGTGTTCCTTAGGTCTGAGGCATCTTTACTGACCTTTTGTCTTGAAGATCAATCTAGTGGTGTGAGAGATGGGTTGAAGTCTCCCAATATTTTTGTATTAGTATCTATGTGTGATTTAATGTCATGAAGAGTTTCTTTTATGAAAATGGTTGCACCTGTGTTTGGGGCATAAATGTTGACTCCTATTATATCCTATTGCTGGATTGTTCCTTTTACCAGTAAGAAATGACCTTCTTTGTCTCTTCTGATAAGTTTAGGTTTGAAGTCTAATTTGTCTGATATCATAATTGCTACTCCTGCTTATTTTTGAGTACCATTAGCGTGGATTACCTTGTTCCATCCCTTCACCTTAGTTTGTGTGTATCTTTACTTGTAAGGTGTGTTTCTTGCAGGCAGCATATAGATGGATTGTGATTTTTAATCCCTTTTGCCACCTTAAGTCTTTTGATTGGGGAGTCGAGGCCATTTATATTCAGCGTGATTATTGAGAGATGGGTTTTAATTCATAACATTTTGAGATTTAATTTCTGTTTGAGGTAGTGTTTGTTCTTTGCCTACTTGTTTGTTGGAGGAAATCACTGTTTCTCTGGTTCTTGCATTTCCTTATTATTTCTTCTGTGTAATTAATCTCTTTGAGTATTTTCTCTAGTGCTGGTTTAGAAGACACAAAGTCTTTCAGCTTCTGTTTGTCATGGAAGGTTTTTATTTCCCTGTCAAATTTGATAGATATCTTTGCTGGATAGCTAAATCTTGGCTGGATTGCATTGACTTTGTAGATCACTTTTAGTAGAATGGCCATTTTGATAATATTTATTCTGCCTATCCAAGAGCAAGGGAGATCTTTCCATCTTCTAAAATCTTCTTCAATTTCTTTCTTTAGTGTTTTATAATTTTCATTGTAGAGGTCTGTTACCTCCTTGGTTAGGTTTATTCCCACGTATTTTATTGTTTTGGGGATATTTTGAGTGTAAATGTCTTCTGGATTTCTTTCTCAGTGGATTCCTGGTTGGCATATAGAAAAGATACTGTTTTTTTTAGATTGATGTATCTCGCTACTTTGCTAAATTTTTTAATCAGCTCTAGTAGTCTTTTGGTTGAGTTTTTTGGGACTTCTCAATATAGTATCATGTCATCTGTAAATAGAGATATTTTTAATTCTTCTTTTCCTATTTAAATTCCTTTGATATCTTTCTCTTTTCTTATTGCTCTGGCGAGAGTCTTGAGGACTATATTGAAAAGGATGGTGATAGTGAGCATACTTGTCTTCTTCCTGGTTTTAAAGGGAATTTCCACAGTTTTTCCCTGCTCATTATAATGTTGGCTTTGGATTTAATGTATATTTTCTTAAGGATGTTGAGGTACGTTCCTTCTATTCTGATTTTCTGCAGTGCTTTTAACATGAATGGGTGTTTGATTTTGTCAAATGTTTTTTCAGTGCCTATTGAAATGATCATGTGATTTTTGCCCTTAGTTCTACTTATGTGGTGAATAAGATGTATTGATCTGTGTATGTTGAACCAGCCTTGCATTCGTGGGATGAAACCAACGTGGTCACAGTGTAAAATTTTCTTGATGTGGTTTTGAATGTGCATGGCTAATATTTTGTTTAGAATTTTTGTGTCTATTTTCATCAATGATATTGGTCTGTAGTTTTCTTTTCTCGAGGGATCTTTATTTGGTTTTGGTATTAAGGTGATGCTGACCTCATAGAAAGAGTTTGAAAGACTTCCATCTCTTTCAATTTTATGGAATAACTGTGAAGTATTGGGTTTAGTTCTTCTGTAAAGATTTTGTGGAATTCAGCTGGGAATTCATCTGGACCTGGACTTTTCTTTGATGGAAGGCTTTTTATTGCTGTTTGTTTGCTCTTTGTTTGCTATTGGTGGATTTAGGTTTTCTATATCCTCTTGGTTCAATTAAGGTAGGTTGTATGTGTCTAGAAATCTGGCAATTTCTTCTCTGTTTTCCAGTTTATTGGAATATAACTTTCCAAAATAGTTTCTGATGATCCTCTGGATTTCTGCACTGTCTGTGGTGATGTTTTCTTTCCCATTTCTGATTTTAGTAATTTGGGTTGATTCTCTTTCTTTTGGTTAGGTTGTCTATGGCCTTGTCAATCTTGTTAATCTTTTCAAAGAACCAGCTTTTTGTTTTATTTATCCTTTGTATTGTTTTTTGTTTTCTATTTCATTGATTTCTGCTCTGATCTTAATTATTTCCTGCCTTCTACTGGCTTTGGGATTAAACTGCTCCTGTTTTTCTAGGTACTTGAGGTGTGTCATTAGGTTGCTTATTTGGTGACTTTCTGTTTTTTTTTTTTTTTTTTGCAGTACTGGGGATTGAACACAGGGGCGTTCTACCTCTGCGCTACGCCCCTGGCCCTATTTTTTATACTTTATTGTGAAACCGGGTTTCACAAAGTTGCAGAGGGCCTCACTAGGTAGAGCGAAAGAGAGAGAGAGAGAGAGAGAAAACTGAGGCTGGCCGCGAACCCGGATCCTCTGGTCTCCACCTCCCAAAGTACTGGGATTACAAGCGTGCGCCACCACGCCCGGCTGTTTTTTTTTTTTTTTAATGTGGGCACTCAGTGCTATAAATTTTCCTTTTAACACCACCTCAAAGTATCCAATAGATTTTGGTAAATCAAGTCTCTATTTCATTTAATTCTAAGATTTTTTAAATTTCTCCCCTTATTTCTTCTCTGATTCAGTCCTCATTCAAGAGTGTATCATCCAGTCTCTGTGTTTTTATGTAATTTATTTTGATCTTCCTGTTGTTTGCTGATACTTGCTTTGTGGCCCAGGATGTAGTCTATTTTGGAGAAGGTTCCATGAGCAGCTGAGAAGAATGTGTATTCATCTGTTTGGGGTTGAAATATTCTATATATGTCTATTAGGTCCATTTGGTTTATAGTGTTCCTTAGGTCTGAAGAGTCTTTACTCATCTTTTGACTGGAAGATTGATTTAGTGGTGTGAGTGGTGTGTTGACCTCCCCCAGAACTATTGTATTTGGGTGTATTTGAGACCTGATGTCCTCAAGGGTTTGTTTTACAAAAGTGAGTTCACCCACATTTGGGGCATAAATATTTACTATCATTGTATCTTCTTGTTGGATTGTTCCTTTTATTAATAAGAAGTGAACCACTTTGTCTCTTCTGATGTGTTTTATCTTGATATCTGTTTTGTTGGATATGAGCATTGCTATTCCTGCTTGTTTTTGGTCTCCATTTGCATGGTATATCTTTTTCCATCCTTTCACCTTTAGCATATGGATATCTTTGGTTGTAAGGTGAGTTTCTTGCAAGCAGAATATAGTTGGATTATGCTTTTTAATCCACATTGCCATTCTATGGCTTTTAATTGAGGAGTTAAGATCTTTGACATTTAGTGTTATTATTGAGATATGATTTTTGCTTCCTGTCATTTTGAGTTACATTTTCTGCTTGTATAGTGTTATTTTGCCTTTTCTTAGTTGCCCACCTGGTAGAGTTGACCTCTTCTCTGGTTCTAGAGTTTGCTTCTTTTTTCTTCTTTGTGTTTTATTTCTTTATGTATTTTTTCTAGTGCTAGCTTGGTAGTCAAGAATTCTTTTAGTTTCTGCTTGTCTTGGAACATTTTTATTTCTCCATCAATTTTGAATGATACCTTTGCTGGATATGGCAGTCTTGGTTGGAAGTTGTTTTCTTCCAGGGTCTGGAGTACATTATACCACCCCCTCCTGGTTTTCATGACTTGGGTTGAGAAGTCTGGAGTGATTTTTATTTTTTTGCCCCTGAATGTCACCCATTCTTTTGTTCTCACTGCTTTTAGGATTGTTTCCTTGGCCTTTATGTTAGTCATTTTTATTATTACATGGTGTGGGGAAGTCCTTCTTTGATCTTGTCTTGATGGTGTTCTGAATGTCTCCTGTACATGGATGTCCAAGTCTTTTTCTATCTTTGTGAAATTCCCTGAAATTATTTCTCTGAAGATGTTTGTGATACTCTTGGTTTGTAGTTCTAGACCTTCTTCAATACCTATTATCCATAAATTAGGATATTTCATATTGTCCCATATTTGTTGCATGTTTAGGTCATGTTGTATCGTCTTTTCTATATTGTCGTCTGTGTTTTCAGTTTTGGATGAACTGTCTTCTAGGAGTGATACCCTGTTTTCCATGTGGTCTAGCCTGCCAGAGGTGATTTCTATTGCGGTTTTTAATTGATTTATTAACTCCTTCATTTTGCTCAAAACCTCTTTTTGGTTCTTTCTTAGGGCCTCAATTTCCCCATAGATATGCTCTTTCATTTTCTGTACACTTTCTTTGAGGCATTTCATCATATTGAAGATCAAAATTCGGAATTCTCCTTCTTACATTTCCTGCAGCTCAGTATTGGTGATTTCCCTTTTTGCTGAGTTGTGGGAGTTTATTGTTTCCTCCCTGTTCTTCATTTTCATATTTTCATAGTTCTCAGGCTTGTATTTCTGTTGTCTTGGCATCTTCTTTGCGTGTGAGTCCTGTGTCTATTTGTTATCCCTTTATAATAAGATCTATGCTGGGGGTATATATTTGCCTCTACCAATCTGTCTCATAAAATCAAACTTTTTAGTTTGTCCCCCAGAGTCTCTTTAACTAGATATAGTTCTTAGTGCAGACAAACAGGATTCTCTGATTGACTGCAGACCGATGTGTTCTCCAGGCCCAAACTGTGTAAGGCCAGAGACTATGATTTTCTGTTCAGATACTGCAGCCTGGTGGTTGGGATTCAATGCCCCACAGACACCACTGCTGCCCTGTGATTGTGAGCCTGTGAAATTGCAGACCTCCAGCCTCTTCGGCCAGTGAGCTCCAGCTAGTAGGGTCACTGATTGCTATGTTCTGAGCTTGTGGCCTGGCTCCCTGAACTTTTTATGGCCCCTGGGACACCTCCCCTGATCTGCTTGTTACAATCATGTGGAGCACTATCAGTCACTGGCATGCATGCATGCCAGGCACAAACTCTGCTGACAGAGAGAGTGTTGAGTTCCCATCCTGTAGCTGTGATCACATGAACCCCTGCCAGCTCCTGGCCTCCCTGCTTTCAGGGCCCAAGGACTGGCAGGGAGTGATTGTACAGTTCTAATTCTGGGGCTTGGGTGGCTCAGTTATTTAGTCCCTGGGACACCACTGCTGCTCTGGGTAGCTGCGGTCATGTGAGCCCTTGTTGTCCTCTGATTTTGGTGCTTGTACCATCCAAACATGGCCAGGCATGATTTTATAGCTTTCTGAGCCTGCAACTCAGTAGATTTGAGTTAATTCACCCCACAGACACCATGGCTGGCTGTCCTGTGGTGATCACCGGAGACACTGCAAAGGCAAGGAGAACTGCGACTCTAGGTCCCTCCCACCCAAATGTCCCTAAGGGCTGTATGCTAATTCATGTTTCTCTTGTGTCTGACTGTAGCTCCCGCCCCCACCTCTGCAGGGGTGATTTGCGATGTCACGGACCTGGCTAGTTTGTTTATTGCCACACAAGTCCCTGTGGCCAGCGGGCACAGGGCAGTCTCCCGCAGGACAGCTTGTTAATTTACGGTCTTGTGCCCTCTTTTAAAACTTCTAGTCTTAGTTTAAAAAGGTCTCTCCCAGGCTGGGCGTGGTGGCACACACTTGTAATCCCAGTACTTTGGGAGGTGAAGACCAGAGGATCCGGGTTCACGGCCAGTCTCAGCTCTCTATCTCTCCCTCTCTCTCTCTCTCTCTCTCTCTCTCTCTCTCTACTTAGTGAGGCCCTCTGCAACTTCGTGAGACCCGGTTTCAAAATAAAGTATAAAAAATAGGGCCGGGGGTGTAGCGCGGAAGTAGAACACCCCTGGGTTCAATCCCCGGTACCGCAAAAAAAAAAAAAGGTCTCTCCCACCCTTGGAATGTACATGTAGCCTACCAAATTAAGTAATACCTTCATTGTTTATATGGAAAAATGTAATCTATATGAAATGGAATTTTTCATATTGTGAAATAGTTGCATGTGTTCATGGTCATTTTCTTCCCGAGAATGAACTAGGCCAGTACGATCTATGATGTATTACATTTTTTCTCCATTTTTATGTATAAAATTTTCATTTTTGCTGAGATTTGCATCTGGCTTTCTAGTGACCACTGCAAAGAGGAAACACAAAGACTGGAAGAGTAGTCAACATTTTAGCTATGGTAACTTTTGGTTAGTGAAAATTTAGGTAGCTTAATTATTCTTCATTTTGCTTAACTGCCTATTCTAATTTTTTTCTCTAATGAGTGTGCACTATTGGTGTAACAAAAGTAAACAAATGGGTGGGACCAGTAAACACAATTGGTTTTCCCATTTAGAGTGTCCCAAGACAAAAAACAAATGAGTAACTAGGGAGCAGCATTACTATTCCTGGAGACTTGAGAAGGTTTTACCCCCAGGGGAAAACATAAGAGGGTTGTTCTGAGACACCTTGGAAAATCTCTTTACAGGCCAATGTGTCCAGGGTGGTGCTGATGGAGTCCTGAGAAGTCATTTCATTCAGCCAGCTCATTGTGAAATGGGGGTGAGGCAGTGATTTAAAGCACGATTGGCAGGTATTGTGTATTCAGGGGCAGGAAGTTTAATTGATTGGAGGAGCAGGTTGCTCTGAGCTGATGCAGTGACTACTGGGGTTGGGCGTATTGTTTGAAACATGTGAAGTGACCTGCGGTTCCTCAGCAGCTTAATTGTTGGTAAGAACTTAAATGCTTTAAACAGTAGTTCTAATTGGTGATTAGAGAGCATATACAAATGATGTAAAAGTAACCCCCAGGGAGTAGGTAGCATTTGTCCCTAAGTGACAAGGATCAGTTAAAATTCCAGAGTCTCCATAGAATAATGCCTTGGCCCCACCAAAACTCCTTAGTAAGTGTGCAGTGTCGCTGGTATCCACTGTCTAAAAAAACTATAGCTGGCTGTGTCCCCCGCAGCATGACCCAAGGTGACCTGGATACCTTCCCTGCCTCGTCCTCCTAGTAGGGAAGGTATGTTGAACCCAAACTTTTCACACACACTCACCCTCGAAGGCCTGGGACTCGAGTGGTGGGTGTCTGTAAATAAAAGTGCTTGCTGGAATACTAGTTCATGCAAGAGGATCCTTAAAATAGGGGTGAGTGGTTTTCCAAGTCTTCTTAGAGTAAATTCAGCATCACATTTATTGGCCTAGTGTCCTATCCTGCTTTTAGATTATACAAATGGCAGAATGCCAAAGCTGGGCTCAGTAAAACTCATTCAGCTGGAAGCCACAATTCAGTGGTGCAGACAGGCTGCCGCGGAGTGTGTATAAACCCACAGATAAATTTTAGAGGGTCAGAACTGCATCTCCTTCAAGTGACCTTCCTGAAAGTATTCTTCATGACCAAATCCTTGGTAATGCTCGACCCCCCTGAGTTTCAGATGACTATAATGCTGGTGAAAGCCAAAACTCCACATTTGGGAGTCAGTTGAGTGGCAGAAGGGTGACTCCTCCTAGTGACAACAGGAAGGTCTCCCGGAGTCCTTAAGCTGGAGGTGGCCAGAGGAGAACCAGGGTCAGGGCCAAAAATTTCTGGTGGGGGAGACCAAGCAGAGATGGAGTAATTTTGGTCTCTTTTCTTACCAAATGGAATTCGAACCTCTCGGGTTTTACTTTATCAGAGTTATAGTCATTCCAGTCTTGAACATTTTACAGCAGGTGTTCTCACATATCCATGGTGGCCATTAAATCAACAATAAAAATCCCAATGAAGCTCCCGCAGGTCTTTTAACTTAGAGAAGCAAAACAGAGTTTCCTAGAGTACCTTCCAAGACAAACTGGCCGGGAGATAAATGCCTGCTTAAATACTGGGCATGTCATTCCAAATTATAACTTTGGTCTTAGAGTTATTTATGTTGATTCTATTATTTAGCTCAGAAAAGAATAGGATCAAAAGGGCTTTATCCCTTCTAGGTGGCTGCATCTTAACTCTTAAATCCCAATCCTTTAATGAGGCTGACCAGGATTTTTCGCTTTTGATTGGTTTGTGTTTGTTTGTTTTTTGCTTCTTACCATTTCCCCTCCTTTCCTGGTTGTTCATTTGCCACAGAACAGTCCTTCGAAAACCCAGCACTTGAAGTTTGAGTCTCAGATGTGCCAAACTACAACGCCAAAGAACACTGGTTTTAACTTATTAAAAACCCTTTTGATGACAGCTAGAAAATGTCCTCTCTAAGACACAAGTAGATTTGCAGAAAGTTCAGATGATGTAGCCACAGAGCACAAAAAGGGCTTGAAAACCTCTGGGTCCCTAATGTCCTGTCCTCCAGGAATGGAAACCCAGCGTTTCCAAAGCAGACCTTCTAATTCAGGAGAAATCAATTTTCCTGATACGCTAACCCAATAAAGTTGCACATAGTTCCAGCTTCCTACTGCCATCACCACTGTTGCTGGTGTCTCCTCCCCAGTGCTACTTGTCAGACCAGTTCTTTGCGTAAGAGAATCAGATTGAAAGACAGAAGAGGCGGGACACTTAAGTTGGGGAGAATGGTGTTGAGGGCTGTGGTGGCATGTGAGAGTATAGAATTGGACAGAATTCACAGGTGGCTTTAAGGAGTGTGGCTAGAGATTTCTGCAGGGCCCACATGTGAAACAAGAGAAACAAGGGCTTTATTTATTCTAAACTGTCCTATGACATCATCAGAGTCCTTAGCAAGAGGGGGGCTGGACTTCAGGGAGTCCCAACAGACCAGGTCTGGCCACTTGCCCCAAAAATCAAATGGGAAAAGTAATGGTGACATAGGAAAGGAATTTGTTCAGTATAGCTATACTGGGAAGCAGGGAGACTAGCTTCCTCTTCTCTGTCTTCAGAGGTCTGAACAAGAGCTTCAGGTTTATATAGGGGAAGGAACAACACTGAGGGGCAAAAAGTATGCATTGTAAGCTGTCCTGGTCAGACCGTAGTCTCACTGATCATTATCTCAGGTCTGGTTCTTCCAGGTCCTACTGGCTCCAGGGAAGGAGTTATTGCTTGAGGGGCCAGTCTTCTTCCCACCTTGGGATGATTGCTTCTGATCTAGGGGTGCAGCCTCAGTTTCCTCCTGGGGTAATTGCTCCCACTTAGGGGAGCAGTCTCGTCATGGGGCGATCTGCTTGCAAGGCTCCTGGAATCCAAGGTGACTGCAGGAGAGAATCACCCAGGAGAAAAGGACAAGTCAGAAAAGTGAGATGGAGTTAGTTCCTTCGGATCCAAACCTCAGAGTCCAAGAGTAAGGACTGGCAATGACTAGAGACTGGCAGGCGCTGCTCTGGTGACTTGTGAATCCAGTGGTCTGAAACAGGACACCGTGAAAGCTGGCAGTTGGCAATCTGCTGATTGTGATACCCCTGCAAATCTTGAAAATACCTTAGTTACTCTTATCTTGGTGCCTTCAGCCTTGAAGGGGGAAGGTTGCCAGCTTTGGACAGACATTCCTTAAATGATTAACATGACTACACGCAGTATTGAGCAGGAATCTGACCCAAAGTTTAAGGTGGTAAAAGAGATGGATATAAAATGAAGGCAGAGATGCCAAGCTTTATCTCACCTCAGTTACCACAGCACGTCCACAGGCCCCAGTGAAGAGCCAGTGTTTTTCAGCACCAGCAGCTCCTGGGCCGCTACGACAGTGCCATAGACATCTGAGTGGCCATGTGCTCTTTTCACCTGTCTGGTCAAGCAGTCTAATTTTCTTTTGAGGAGTCACCTCACCTTAGACTCTGAGGTCTGGACCAGGAACTCATGTGACAGGCTTAGCCAATGAGTGCC
The DNA here is from genome assembly GCA_004027185.1 of Glis glis. Taxonomy (NCBI): domain Eukaryota; kingdom Metazoa; phylum Chordata; class Mammalia; order Rodentia; family Gliridae; genus Glis; species Glis glis. The sequence goes on along the minus strand of PVJS01017138.1, from coordinate 24,642 downwards.
ATTCTCCTGGGTCAGAGAGTTTGGTTCGGTGAAAGCTGATCTCCAGAGTGTGCTAGGGCTTCTGTGAATGGCTGGACCCTGGGAATGGGAATGGGGCCTCCAGCGAGCCTGCTTCTCCCTGCACTGCCTCTCAGACTCCCTTGCTCCCTGGGAGGGTGCAAGCACAGGGCACAGAGGCCAGGGGTGGAGACAAATTTCTAGACCATGATGTGAATCCAGGGGTGACTAAGGTCTCACTCTCTCTGGCTTCTTCACTTGTATTATTAAATTCTCTTACTTTTTCTATTTCTATGTTCTATTTTCCTATTTTGTATCTCTATTTTTTTGGTACTTTGTGCTTGGATTCTGCTCCTGGCAGCCAGAAGTTGCCTGATTAGTCTAGCAGTATTTTGACCGCATCACGTGGGGAGCTGCACCATGTCAGGGTGAGCTGCTTCTACTTGTGTTTTCCTCTCAGCGCTGCCCCCTGGGAACCAACAAAATAAATCTCTTCCTTCACACAGGTGATTCCTGTCAGTTTTGCTTTCCAACATTCTTACCCTTTAAATGTTTCTCACAGGGCAAGGTGTTGAGTCCTTCACCTGTTTTTCCTTTTAAAGTCTTCCTGACCCAGACCTCATTCTACCTCGGCACTATTCTGAGCCCTTGAACTCATGCAACCCTCACATCATACCATTGCACAGGCAGGAAAATTGTGCACCAAAGTGCTGAGGAACCTGTTCAAGGTCACTACCCCATCAATGGCAGATGGACTCAAACCCATCTGAGACACTCCAGAGTTCATACTGTTACCCCACACAGTCTCCTCAGTTTGTCTTTAGTTCTTTCAAAGAGTATTTCCCCAGACATGCAACATTCCGGCCATGGTCTGGGCTCGAGAGCACTGTGTGGGCGCCCCTCCCTGATCCGAGCTGCCTGTGAGGGCACTGCAGTTTGGGTTACCTTTTCCCAATGTTGATTCACCTGGAGTTTCTCATACCTAGTCAACATAAATCTGTGCACCATCTGTCACAGCCCACTCACCTTTTAGGCTGTCTTAATCTAAACCCATTACTGGTTGTATGTTTGGTATACTTTTAACATATCTGAATGTCTGCAAGTAATGTGCTTTAAAAATAATTTTGAATAACTTTAAAAAGATGTAAGTTTTCCCTTGAATATTAGCACTTTCACCTACTGGCCTTCTGTTCTCTCTTAAGAAGGGAAAGAAGGGGACAGTGTACCTAGGATTCAAGCCAGCAGGCTGACAGATGATTATCCATTGTGTGTGCCATTGCTTAACAATGGTGGGAGTCACCATGCTGTCCTCAAAGTCCCTTGAAGAGAGGGGTTGGTTCTTATTTGCTCTTGTGTTTGCAGAGTCTGGGTCAGAGTCTAGCAATGGTAGGTACTCAATACGTGGGTAATGAATGACAATCAAAGAGATGAACAAGCAAGTATATCAGTGGGAACAAGTTTGGTTCATTCTTAGGACAATAAGGAGAGAAACTTGACAGGTCACCCTGGGTCATGGGAGAGGTGATAGAGGATGATTGCAGTGGAGTGAGATAACGAATGGCCTTGATGGTTCAGCAAGAGTGTTGGTAGCACATAGCCTGCACGGTGGCAGGAGAACTGAGCTGGGCAGTAAGATACCAGGCCCAGTTCAACCACTCACTCACTTGGTTGCTTCCCCTTGAAGACTTCAGTTTCCTCTCAGAGTAAATCATAACTTGGGTTTCTTTCCCATCTAAAATGTCAAGATCTGACTTACAGGCACATGGCAGGACAGAGCCACTGGCAGCACGCACAGCTCCATTACCGATGGTGCTTCCCTACTGGCTCACGGCACCCCACTGCTCTGTGTTAGTAGTCTTCATTGTCCAGACTGACCATCCTCAAAGGTAGAGACTATCATATTTATTACATGCCTCTGTGACACTTAGCATGGAAATAAATTGAGGATCACAAACTGACGGCCCATGAGGTTTTGAGTTTGGCTCTGCAAAAGGTATTTATTTGGCTCTTTTATAAAGTGTAGTAAGCAGAAAAATGGCCTCCCAATGATATCCACACCCTAGACCCCAGAACTGAGTATGTTACTTACATGGCAAAGAGGATTTTTATAGATGTGATTAAGTTAAACATTTTTAAATAGGGAAATTACCCTGGATTATTTGGGTGAGCACAATATAATTACCGGGATCCTTTAAAAATGGGAGAGGCAGAAGATGGGAGGGATGGCATCATGAGAAAGACTCAACTGACCATGGCTGGCTTTGAAGATGGAGGAAGAGGGCTGGGAACCTAGAAATGCAGATGGCCTCCAGAAGCTGAAAATGAATCCTCCCCAAGAGGCCTCAGAAAGAACACAGCTCTACCAACACTTGGACTGTAGCCCAGTGAGACACTTTCCAGACTTCTGACCTCCAGACGTTTGTGTTGTTTTAAGCCACTAAGTTTGTGGCAATTTGTTACAGTGACAGTAGGAAACTAATACAGGAGGCACATTAGAATACTTTTAGGCAGGGCAGGCGTTGCTTGTTTCGGGCCCACCATTTCTTTTTTTTTTCTTTTTTTATGTTCATTTATTGGTGCATTGTAATTATACATTTTGATATATGTCAGGGTATGAACATCATACATGCACACATTGCACATTTAGCCCTCCCTCCAATCCCACCATTTCTGATCACCCACCACTGGGCTTGTTTTGCTTTTTTCTGCTACATTAGTGACCCCTGGTTGAGTCATAGTTGTCACTCAGATTATTATCTAGACAGCAAGTGTATGAGACTGGGTATCAGGAGAAGATGGTAGCCTTTCACTATGATGGCAACTAGCGATAAGATTGTGAACATGCTGGTTGACGTCATTTGGTCTCAAGAGGTTATGCTACATTGTCTCTAAGGACTCCTTCTACTCTAGATGTCAAATTCTATAATTGTAGTTCTTTGATTGGTTAGTGAGCCAATCAGCATCATATAATTTGGGTTTGGATGATGCAGTGGCTATTTCTGCCCTGGAGGGTAGGATAAGAATCGTTCCCAGCAGCCAGATGTGGTGGTGCACACTTGTAATCCCAGTACTTGGGAGGCTGAGACCGGAAGATACAGGTTTTCAGCCAGCCTCAGCTACTTAGTGAGACCCTCCGCAACTTAGCGAGACCCTGTTTTAAAATAAATAATAAAAAATAGGCCTGGGGTGTGGCTCGGAGGTAGAATGCCCCTGGGTTCAATCTCCAGTACTGCAAAAAAAAAAAAAGAATCGTTCCCAGAATCCTTGCTGGCTACCTCTCTTTCTTCCTCTCTAAAAGTTTTTTCTGAGTGGGAAAATAGCAAGTTGGTAAGTTGGTGCCTTTAATTTTCTGGGGGCAGCATCAGCAAACCATGTGTCTGCCTCAGGCATGACAGGCCCCACCAGGGAAGAAGAGCTCAGACCTTGGTACCTGACTTTGCCATAGGGATGCAGCGATAGAAAAGTCTAGTGACCTAGATTCTCGTCAGCACCAGAAACATTAGATTTATTAAAGGCAACTGATCAAAATGTGATATTGGCCAATCACTTAACAAATCCTGTAAACAGCCAAGGAATGGAAATTATTTCATTGTTTTACCTCTGCTTTTTAATCTCTTCTATTCCCTAACACATCCCAAGGTATGAATATTAATAGCTTATGTGTAGATTGTTGGTTTTCTTTCCTCCTAATAGAAAATAAATAGCAGTATATATTTTTTAAATGAACAATGTTTTAACTTTTTTCTGGACTTAGAATAGGAAAGAAAGGTTAAGAAAACAGAATTTAAATAATTAAGCCAGGCATGGTGGTGCGTGCCTATAACCTCAGCCTCCCAAGCACTGTAATTCCAGAGCTTGGGAGGCTGAGACAGGAGGATCATAGGTTTGAAGCCAGCCTCAACAATTTAGCAAGGTTCTCAGCAACTTAGAGAGACCCTGTTTCCAAATAAAAAACTAAAAGGACTGGGGTCATAGCTCGGAGGTAGAATGCCATTGGGTTCAATCCCCAGAACCACAATCAATCAATGAATCAATCAATCAATCAATAAATAGTTAATGTTCTTTCTTGCCTTCTCTTGGAATTGCAATACAAAGTTTAAAAGTTTACATTTTATTTTTTAATCTTCCTATCTACCTAGAATTCTGTATCCTTTGCCCATCATCTTCCTAACCCCACACTGCCCTCTTCTGCCCCCTGGTAATTGCCCCACTCTCTAATACTCTGAGATCAACTTTTAAGATTCCATATAAGGGAGATCATGACGTATTTATCTTTCTATGCCTGACTTATTTCACTTAGCATAATGTCCTCCAGCTTCATCCATGTTGCAAAAGACAGGATTCTCCTCTTCTTAAAGGCTGAATAGTATTCCATTGTATATATATTACATTGTATATATAATATATATATTATGTTTTCTTTATTTATTCATCCATTGATGGACACACAGTTTGATTCCATATTTTGGCTATTGCAAATAATCCTGTAATGAACATGGGAATGCAGATATCTCTTTGACATACTACTTCATAATCTTTGGAGATATACTAAGAAGTGGGGTTGCTGGATCATATGGTAGTTCTAAACTTAGTTTTTTGAGGAACCTCCATACTGCTTTCCAAATGGCTGTACTAATTTACATTCCCACCAACAATGTGAAAGAGTTCCTTTTTTCCACATCCTTTCAAACACTAGTTATACCTTTTGTCTGTGTGTGTGTGTGTGTGTGTGTGTGTGTGTGTGTGTGTTACTAGGAATTAAACACAAGGTGGTTTACCTCTGAGCTACACTCCCAGTCCTATTTTATTTTTTTTTATTCTGAAATAGGCACTGGCCTTGAACCTGGGATCCTCCTGTCTCAGCCTCCCAAGCAGTGGAATCACAGGCATGTGCCACCATGCCTGGTAATCTTTCATCTTTTTAATAGCTATTCTAATGAGTATGAGTGATATCTCATTGTAACTCTAATTTGAATTTCCTAATGATCAGTGATATGGGGCAAGTTTTTCATATGCTTGTCAGCCATTTGCATGTCTTTTTTTGAGAAATCTCTATTTAGATCCTTTGCCCATTTTTTTTTAAATCAGGTTGTTTTCTTACTATTGAGTTATATATTTTGGATATTAGCCCCTTATTAGATGTCTGGTTTGCAAGTATCTTGTCCCATGCGATAGGTCATCTCTTCACTCTGCTGAGTGTCTCCTTGGCTGTGCAGAAGCTTCTTAGCTTGATATAGTTCCATTTTTCTGTATTTGCTTTCATTGCCTGTGCTTTTGAGGTTATATTAAAAAAAATATTCCCAGACAAATATAGAGCTTACCCACTATGTTTTCTTCTAGTATTTTAAGAGTTTGGGGCCTTATATTTAAGTCTTTAATTCATTTTGGAGCTGATTCTTGTATAAAGTACAAGATAAGGTTCTAATTTCATTCATCTACATACATATTAGATTCTTTTTTGTGTTAAGCCTTTTATCCCAGTGTATATTCTAATTTATGGCACATCCCAATTTGAACCTGCCATATTTTAAGTGCTCAATAGCCACACATGAATAGTGGCTACTTGAAAAAAAATTTTAAACACTAGAGTCATAGAAATTGATCTTATTTCATTTTACTTAATCTAGCATAAGAAGAAAGTGATGCTTTGAATTTGACCAGAATGGCTCAGAAATAGAGTCATCATAAACTATATGGCATGTTCAACACAGTGAGGCTGCTGTTATAGGAATGGTAGGAGGAAGGAGGGTACAATGAGCAAAAATAGGAATGTCTAACTGTTATATCTTCACTTGTATATCACATAGATATTTCAGAATATCTAATGGAAAATATCAAGGAATTCACAGTTCAGTAGGATAGAAGGTTCAAATTCTAAAGTACCTTGCCCAGAAAGACTTACAAATCAATTACTTTAAAACTACGTTTGTCAGTCAATTGTTTGGAATCTGAAATGCATTTTTTTAAATAAAAACATTGTAAACAATGATTTGCTTCCCAGGCAAGTTCAGAGACACTATGTTTAAATTAAAACAGGGAAACATAATGTATTAGCCAGCTGTCACTGTAACAAGTATGACTTACAAAGAATTTATAAATAATCAACTTATGAACTTTAAAGAAACAAAGGCTTATTCTGGCTCACAGTTTTGGAGGTTTAAGTCTATGACTGACAGACCCCATTGCTTTGAACCTGGGGTAGCACACATCATGACAGGGAACGTATGATGGTGCAAAGCCATTCACATCATAGCCAAGTACAAGAAAGAGGACGAGATTGGAGTCCCACAATTACCTCAAGGGCATGACCTTAGTGACCTAAAACCTCTTACAAAGCCCCACCTCTTAAAGTGGTCACCACCACCCAATAGCACTAAGCCGGGACCAAGCCTTTAACACATGGGCCTCTGGGGAACATTCCAGGTTCAAACTATAGCACATAAATGCACCAAAACTTTGTATTTCCCCTTAATGCTATTTTAATGGAGAAGAGAATCTCAGAAAGCTGTGGCTACAGTCATTTTGTTTGTTTAGTTTTATTTGAGGTCTGAAGAAATATATTAGATTTAGAGAATTTGTTTCTTTTATGATGTCCATTTTCACTTCCTTCCTTGTTCTTAATGCTCTAGCGTTGGTGACAAGAATCGTAGGGTATATCAGCAACAATCATGGCTAATGGTAGACAGGGATCAAAAACAGAAGAATGAGAAAAGTCTGAGACAAAATGAAATAGTATAGCAGGAAATTAAAGAAGAATGGGAAGGAAGAAAAGGAGGAAAGTATATGGGGGTGCTGTGCTTGTGATAAAGAAGTTTCTTGAGGTATGGTCAATGTTGCTGATAAACAAGAAAAGAATGTGCAAAATTACCCTAAAATGGAGGCAGATTAGAAGTATGTAGAGCACCACTGTTAATCCCAGCTACATGGGAGATTAAGGCAGAAAGATTGCAAGTTTGGGCCAATTTAACAAGATCCTGCCTCAAAATAAAAAGTGCTAGGTGGGTGTAGCTTAGTAGTAGAGCACCTTTGGGTTCAATCCTCAGTGATGAAGGCGAAGCAAGAGGAGGAGAATGAGGGACAAGAAGAGGAGGAGGAAGGAAAGGAAGAGGAGGAGGAAGAAGAAGAGTTCAGAAGTCTAAATTCAAATGCCTTCTGGAGCCAGACAGGTAAATGAAAGAAGCATGCTGGTTTGAAAGGACAGGAAATAGTGGAGACTATGTTGAATGGGAAGCCCTATGACTGCCCTTCTTACTGCCTTGATTATAGGCCATGACTCAGGAAAAGAGAGTTCAAGCCAAGGAGACTCCCTAAGTAGAGAAGACAGAGCCAAGTCTGGGAAGACCAAGGCAGAGAGTGTCTGTAGGACAGAGTACTGCAGAGGAGAATGCAGCAAGAGAAATCCCTGGGGATCTGCCGAGAGCCCTCCTTGTGTGTTCAGTGGGCTACTCACATGCATGTGAGGCTGGGGAAAGAACCCCCAAAAGGATTAGAGGGCCTCACACAAGGAATAGTATCTTTTCCTACCACCCAGAGAAGAAAATCTCAAAATCCATGGAGCCCTCAAAAAGTCTTGCCATATTAATGGGAATTAATTAGCTCTAGACTAAATGCTACTTTGATCCTGCCTTAAAGACGTTTAAGAATGAGGCTGGGGAAAGTGTATGCCTGTAATCCAAGCTACTCGGGAGACTGAGGCAGGAGGATTACAAGTTCAAGACCAGCCTCAGCAACTTAGCAAGACCCTATCTCAAAATAAAATAAAAATAAAAAGGGCTTGGGATGTAGCTCAGTTGTAGAGCATCCTTGAGTTTAATTCCCACAACCACAAACAAACAACAATAAATTCCTTATGACCTGTTTTTCAATAACTGTATAACCCAGAAGAAAAACAAAAAATTCTTATAAGAATACAAAAGTATATAGCAACCCAACGAGAAATACTTACAATCTGTGCTTACCCAATGAAAAAATTACCAGGCAGGCAAATGAGCAGAAAAATCTCACCTATGGTGAAGAGAAATGCAAACCAATTAAAACTAACTCAGAATGGTCATAAATGTAAGAAGTAGGAGTAAAGGATATTAAGGTAGTTATTATCCCTGTATTTCATGTGCTCAAAAGCTAACGGAAAGATTGGACATGTTAAATAGAGAATTGAAGATATAAAAAGACTAAAATTTAACTTCTAAGGAGAAAAATACAATATGTAAGATAAAAATACATTTGCTGACATTAATAGCAGTTTAGACATTGCAAAAGAAAAGAATAATGAGCTTGAAGACACAGCAATAGGAATTATCCAAAATGAAACACAGAGAGAAAACTTACTGGAAAGAACAGAATATAGGTGAACTGTAAGACAACTTCAGATGGCCTAATATAGATGTAATTGGATAACCTGATCCCCAGTAGAGAGGGGAGGAACAGGAAAATACTTAAATAAATGATGGCAGAAGTTTCCCAAATTTGATGAAAAGTATAAACCCACAGATCCAAGAATCTCTACAAAACCCAAGGATAAGAAAAATGAAGAAAATGACACCAAGGTATACGATAATAAAATTGCTCAAAACTATTGAGTGATAAAGAGAAAAATCCTAAAAGCAGCCAGAATCAAAACATAAGGATGAGTGCTTTTTCAGAGGAAGTAGTGCAAGGAAAACAATGGTGGAATAACATCTTGAAATTACTGGGGGGGGTCAATTTATAATTCTATACCCCATTCCAGTATCTTTCAAAAGCAAATAATATTTTTAGACATACAAGGATGGAAAAATTAACAACACATTCACACTATAAGAAGTGCTATAATACTAAATAAATTATACTTTAAGCAGATGGACAATAACATCACATGAAAATATGGATCTACCACAAAGAAATGAGAGGCACCAGAAATGGGTTGATTTCTCCTATGTAACTTGGGTTTGCATTTGTGGATTTGAAGTTTTTGTAATTTCTTACCACCATAACTTTCATGTATGTTTGTATAGGTGTGTACTACATGAATATATTGCACAACCAGGCTAATCATTCTAGATCTGAGTTTATCTTTCTTGATGGTGATCTCAAGGAAAGTCCCTAGAAATTTCAGATAGTCCAGAAACCTGTCTTCTTTGCTTTCTTGCACTAATAGGAATAGTGTATTTTCCAAACCAATTCATAAGCTCTTATCACATGTCCCAGGTATCTAAAAAGAGGTTGGCTTGAACAGGTTTGGTAAGATTTATTTAACCTTGGAAAATATGAGCCTGGCCAGCCATTGGATTGAGTCAACACATTTATCAAGTATTTATTACATTCATGGCACAATGCCCAGTATTATAAATGCTGTCATCCCTTATTCACACTGGAACATAGTAGATGGGCTGCTAGAAAAGTTACTCACCTATATGGCTCCTGGAGATACAAGGGCTCTCTGACCTCACTGTCACACATACTGCACACAACCCCATTAATGACAGCTGAATAAGTTATAAGGAGACTGTACTATGGCACCCAAGTGAAACCAAAGCCAATGAAGTGTACCCAAATGACACTCAAAACACAGTTTCAGAAGAAATCCATTTATTATGAAAGCCACCTTATAAAAATGATAGAGACAGCTGATCCACTAGATATGCAAATCTTAAAGTAGCATCACAACAAATATGAAAAAACAAGGTAACATGATGCCTCCAAAGGAAAACACTGTCTAGCAAGACCTCAAAGAAGGGGATATTAATGATCCACCTGACAAAGAATTTGAAAGAATGATTATAAGGAAACTGAATGAGACTCAAGAGAATACAGACAGGTGATTCGATGAAATTAGAAAAGTAACTCATGATTTGAAAGATAAATTCAGCAAAAAGGTAAAGATCATGAAAAATAATCAAATAAACATATTAGAAATGAACAATTTGACACGATAAATAAAAATAAAGTTGAGCTGGGAGAAGTGGTGTAAGTCTATAATCCCAGCTACCTCAGAGACTGAGGCAGGAGGATTGAACATTTGAGAGAAGCCCAGGCAGCTTAGTGAAACCCTGTCTCAAAAGAAAAATTAAAAAGGGTGGAGGAAAAAGCTCAGTGCTTATCACATACACACACACACACACACACACACACACACACACACACTACAGTTGAAAGCCTTAACAACATACTAGATCAAACAGAAGAAAAAACACCCAGACTGAAGATAAATCTATAGAAATATCCCAGTCAGGCTGGGCACAATGGCATACACCTATAATTCCAGTACTTGGAGGACTGAGACAGGAGGATTGTAGATTTGAGGTCAGCTTAAGCAGCTTAGCAAGACCCTCTGAAACTTAGTGAAACCCTGTTTCAAAATAAAAAGTTAAAAGGGCTGGGGTTATAAACTCAGGTTCAATCCCTAGTACCAAAAAAAGAAAAAGAAATATCCCAACCAGGCAAAAAACAAATAACAAGAAGAAGGGGGGAGCATGAAGAGAGCCTCTGGGACCTTTGGAATACCAGTAAATGAAAAAAAAAATATTCTTAGTATTGGGATACTTGAAGGAAAAGAAAAGGGGAAAGGTAGAAACCCTATTTAGTGAAATAGTAGCCAACAACTTCCCTAATCTTGGGAAAGATATGGGTATCCAGGTGTAGGGTACTCATAGAACCTCGAATAGATACAACCAGAAAAAATCCTCACCACAGCATATTATAGTCAAACTATAAAAATTCAAAGACAAAAACTTCAAGAGAAAATCACAAAGTCACATTTGGTATACCCTATTAGACTAACAGCAAATTTATCAACAAAAATCTTAACGGTCAGGAGGGAATGGAATGACATAATCCAAGTTCTGAAAGGGAAAAACTGCCTATCAAGAATACCATAATACCAACCAGTGAAGATATCCTTACAGAAGGGAGTAATAAAGACCTAAGACAAGCAAAAATTGAGGTAATTCATCAATACCAAACCAGCCTTATAAAAAAATGCTTAAGGGAATCCTAACCCTGAAAACAAAAGAAAGATAACTATGATCATGAAAACATGTGAAAGTATGAAACCCATTAAAAGAGCAAATATGCAAAAGAGAAATAGAAAATAATTAAACCTTATCAATACAGTACACCACCATACCACAAAGATGAAAAGAAGAACAGACTACTCAAACCAATTAGGAAAAAAATCAAAATGACATGAGTAAGTCTTCGCCTATCAGTAATAACCCTGAATGTAAACAGACTTAATTACCTAATTCAAAGATACAGATTGGCTGAATGGGTTAAAAAGAAAAAAGAAAAAACTAAACAATATATTGCCTACAAGAAACTCACATTCACAAGACTGAATGTGAAAGGATAAAAAAAGATATTCTATGCAAATAGAAGGAATCCAAGCAAGTAGGAATAATTACATTCATATCAGACAAAACAGACTTTAAGACAAAAACTGTAAGAGACAAAAGAAGGCCACTCTACAATGATCAAGGGATCACTTCAACAAGATGTGATGATTGTAATCTAGCATCCAATTTTATGAAACAAGCACTACTATATCTAAAGAAAGAGGTAGGCTCCAATACAATAATAGTGAGGGGCTTCAACACCCCATTTTCATCGATGGACAAATCATCCAGAAAAAATATATCAGCAAAGAAACAGAGTTAAAATATACTCTGTTCAAATGTGGTGGTGCACGCTTGTAATCCCAATACTTGTGAGTTTGAGACAGGAGGATCACAGGTTCGCGGCCAGCCTCAGCTACTTAGTGAGGCTCTCTGCTTCTTAATGAGACCCTGTTTCAAAATAAAGAATAAAAATAGGGCTGGGCATGTAGCTTGGAGATAGAATGCCCATGGGTTCCATCCCCGGTACCACACACACAAAAAAATTAAAATATACTATGGACATATTAGACATTCACAGAGCATTTAATCTAAGATCTGCAGAATACACATTCTTTTCATTAGCACATGGAACAGTCTCTAGAACAGACCATATATTATGCCACAAAACAAGTCTCTATGAATTAAAAAACTGGAAGTTATGTCATGTATCTTTACTGACCACAATGTAATAAATCTATAAATCAACAACAAAAGAAATTTTAGAAATTATACAAATACATGGAGACTGAGCAACAGACTTTTGAATGAACAATGGGTCATTGAAGAAATAAAAATTAAAAATTTTCTTGAACAAGTGAAAATAGAAATACAACACACCCAAATTCATGAGAAACAGCAAAAGCAGTACTAAGAGAGTATTTTATAGCAATAAGTGCCTACATCAAAACAATAGGAAGATTCCAAATAATCAACCTAACAATGCATCTCAGGAACCTAGAAAAGCAAGAACAAAGCAAACCCAAAATTAATAAAAATAAACAGCAAAGATTAGAGCAGAAATAAACAAAATAGAGACTAAAACAATACAAATGATCAATGGAATGATTTGTTTGTTTGTTTTTGCAGTACTGGGGATTGAATCCAGGGTTTCACACATGTTAGGCAAGCATTCTACCACTCAGTTACATTAGAGACCTTTTTAAAAACTTCTTTGAGATGGGATCTCACTAAGTTGCTCAGACTGGCCTCAAACTTGTGATCTGCTTGCTTCAGCTTCCTGAGTAGCTGGGGTAACTGTTGTGCACGACCACACCCAGACAAAAGGGTTTTTGTTTTTTTTTTTTTTTAATATAAGCAAAAATTAACAAACCTTAGTGGAGCGTGGTGGCACACGCTTGTAATCCTAGTACTTGGGAGGCTGAGACAGGAGGATTGCAGGTTCATGGCCAGCCTCAGCAACTTAGTGAGGCCCTCTGCAACAGTGAGACCATTTCAAAATAAAAGAATAAAATAGGGCTGGGGGGTGGAGCTCAGAGGTAGAATGCCCCTGGGTTCACTCCCTAGTACCACACACACACACACACAAATTAACAAACCTTTAGCTAGATTAACCAAGAAAAAAAGAAGACTCAAATAAATAAAATCAGAGATGAAAAGGGAGATGTTGCAATTGACAACACAGAAACACAAAGGATCTTTAAGGACTATTATGAACTATATGATAACAAATTGGAAAACCAGAAGAAATGGAAAAATTTCTAGACACACACAATCTACCAAAATTGAGCCATGAGTACACAGAAAACCTGAACTGACTAATAACAAAATTGAATCAGTAATAAAAAAAAGGTTTTCCAACAAAGAAAAACCCAGGACTGTGCTTCAGTGCTGAATTTTACCAAACACTTAAAGAATGAATGTCAGTTCTTCTCAAACTCTTCCAAAGAATCAAAAGGGATAGAACCCTTCCAAATTCATTCTATAAGGCTGGAATTACCACGATACCAAAACCAGACAAGGATACAACACAACAAAAAAGAAAAATATACACCAATATCCCTGATGAACACAAATGTGAAAACTCTCAACAAAATACTAATAAATCAAATTCAACAGCATATCAGAAAGATCATGCGTCATGATAAAGTGGGATTTATCCCAGCGATACAAGGATGGTTCAACATAGATGTATAAAAAATCCTAATATACCATATCAAGAAAACAAAAGAGGCTGAGCGTTGTGGCGCACGCTTGTAATCCTAGTACTTGGGAGGCGGAGACTGGAGGATCCGGGTTTGCAGCTAGTCTCAGCTACTTAGTGAGGACCTCCGCAACTTCGTGAAACTTGGTTTCAAAATAAAGGATGAAAAAATAGGGCCGGGGGGTAGCTCGGAGGCAGAATGCCCCTGGGTTCAATCCCTGGTACCGCAAAAAAAAAAAAGAAAACAAGATAAAAATCACTAGATGATCTGAATTGAAGTGGGAAAAACATTTGACAAAATTCTACATACCTTCATGGTAAAAACCCTGAACAAATTAGATATAGAAGGATTGTACCTCAACATAATAAATGCTGTATATGATAAAACCAGATCCAACATCCTATTGAATGAGAAAAGTTGAAATAGTTTCCTCTAAGATCCAGAACAAGAGAAGAATATCTACTCTCATTGCAGGTATTTGATATAGTACTGGAAGTTTTATCCAGAGCAATTAGATAAGAGAAGAATAGGTATACAAATAGAAAGGGAGGAATTCAAATTATCCCTTTCTACCAATTATATGATTCTATATATAGAAAAATAGACTCTACCAAAAGGTTATTAGAATTTAAAAATGAATTCAGTAAAGTTGCAGTATACAAAATTAACATACAAAATTGGTATCATGTTCATACCCTCTAACAAACTTGTGAAGAAACAAATCATGAAAGGAATTCTATTTACAATAGCTAAAAAAATGTTTCCAGGCATAAACTGAACCAAGAAAGTAAGAGACCTCTACAGTGAACATTACAAAACACTGATGAAAGAAATTGAAAACACAAAAACATGGAAAACCCTCTCTTGTTCAAGGATTGAAAGAATTAATATTGTTAAAATGTCCATCCTACCCAAAGTGATTTACAGATCCAATGCAATCCCCATGAAAATATCAATGACATTCTTCACAGAACTAGAAAAAAATCCTAAAATTCATGTAGAAGCACAAAAGACATCAAATAGCCAAAACAATCTTTGAAGAAGAACAAAGCTGGAGGCATTACAATATCAGATTTCAAGACATATTACACAGCCGTAGTATCCAGAATAGAATGGTACTGGAATAAAAACAATCAAAAAGACCATGGAACAGAATAGAGATACCAGAAATAAACCCACACTTCTACAGTTAATTCTTGACAAAAAACATACACTGGAGAAAGGATAGCCTCTTCAATAAATGGTACAAGGAAACTGAATATCTGTGTGCAGAAGATTGAAACTTGACCCCTATCTCTTCCTCTTTGAAAAAACTAACTCACAGTAGATCAAAGACCCAAATGAAAGAGTTGAAACAATAAAATTATTTCACAAAAGCATGGGGGAAACACCTTGAGCCACTGGTATAGGTAATGATTTTTTTTTTTTGGTTATAACCCTAAAAGTACAAGAAACAAAAGCAAAAATAGGCAAATGGAATTGTATCAAACTATGAATTTCTTCACAGTGAAAGAAACATCAACAGAATTAAGAGACACCTATAGAATAGGAGAAATTACTCGCCAACTATTCATCTGGCAAAGGATTAATATCAAAGATCTATAAGAAACTCAAACTTAATACCACCGCCAAGTAAGCCAATTAGAAAATGAGCAAATTATCTGAATAAACATTTCTCAAAAGAAAATATACAAATGGTCAACACATGTACAAAAAAATGTTTGATATCATTAGCCATCAGGGAAACACAAATCAAAACTACAAGAAGATACCATCTCACACCAGTTAGAAAGGCTACTATTGAAAAGATAAAAAAATAATACATGCCAGAGAGGATGTGATGAAAAAGGAATGCCTATACATTGTTGGTGGGAACATAAATTAATATAGCCATTATGGAGAACAGTATGGGGGTTTCTCAAAAAAACTGAAAAATAGATCTATATAATGCAGCCATCCCAATACTGGGCAGACACACAAAGGAAATGAAATTAGCATACCAAAGAACTGCCTGCATTCCCATTTTTTATTGCAGCACTATTCAAAATAGCTAAGATATGGAACCTAGGTGCCCAACAGATGAATGAATAAAGAAAATGTGGTAATGCTGGGCATGGTGTAAGATGCCTGTAATCCCAGTATTTGGGAGGCTAAGACAGGAGAATTGCTGTTTGGAGGGCAGCCTCAGCAACTTAGTGAGACCCTCAGCAACTTACCAAGACCTTGTTTCAAAATAAAAAATACAAAGGGCTGGAGGTGTAGCTCAGAGGTAGAATGCCCCTGGAAGGAAGGAAGGAAATGTGATATTATTCAGCCATAAAGAAGAATGGAATCTTGTCATTTGTCACAAGATGGGTGGAATAGGATACTGTTTTATGTAAAATAAGCCAGACATGGAAAGACAAATACTACATGTTTTTTCTCATATGTAGAAGCTAAAAAAGTTGATTTGATTGTAGAATAGTGATTACTAGTGATTGAGAAGGGTGTGGGGAAGAGGGAATAAAGAAAGTTTGGGTAATGGGTACCAAAATACAGTTAGGTAGAAGGAGTAAGTTCTGGTATTAAAAAGTACAATGGGGTGGCTATTGTTCACCATAACCTATTATATATATTTTTTAAATCTAGGAGAGGAGCTCAAAGACTCTAAACATAAAGAAATATATAGAGATGGAAATGATAATTACCCTGATTTAATCAGCATACATTTTATGTATATGTTACGATATCATACTTGGACCCTATTAATATGTATAATTAATACATGTTAATATAATTAATACATGTTAATAAAGATAAAGTAAAATAGGCAAACTTGTTTCTTGAATGACAAAAATGAAAGCACTTATTACTTTTGAATAATTGACGTGTATGTATTATTTTTAATGTTTTGAATGATTAAGATCCTAATTATCTTACTTTTCCTTTTTAATCTATAAGCAGGTCCAGTGTGGGGGAAACTAAAAACTACTGAGTAACTGTCCTTTATTTCCCCCAAATTCTATCAGTAATATTAATGAAGAAGAAAGGAGAACTGAAAACTTTATATTATAAAGTATTTATTTGAGATATCTTGGGAAATAACTTAAAAATTCTTTATAAATAAGCCACTTTAATTATAGAAAATTTTTAAAAATAAGAAGAGTTACTTTGGGGAGTCACCTTTAGTCTCTCAAATGTTCTCTAGCCTTAGAGAAGTTTTCCCCCCACTTTTTCCTTTTTCTTTATTTCTTGAGAACAAAGGGGATTATCAAGGACCTAAAAGTCTACAAAAAGACTTGATGTTTCAGGGCTGCTTTAAGACACTGGGAAGACAAGCCCATCCTGGTGAGAGCCTTGTAAATATCACCCTGCACAGAGAGGACTTTCCTCACCTGAGAGAACAGCCGAGGGAGCTCTGAGAGGGCCTAGCGGGAAGATCCTGATGGCTTGGTCTCAAAAGCAACACCAGGCACAGTATGCCCTGGTGTGAGAGAGTGATGGAGAGCCACAAGGACTATTAAGAAAGAACACAGTGAGAGATTCTGAGGATGCCCCTGACTGCTTCCAGCAGGAACCCTTCTGGTAATTTTTGTCCCTGGTGTATACCTTTGTCATCTTCACCTACCATAATGTACCACTTACTGTAAGTCCTCTGGTCCATCCTTCTGTCCTTCTATCCTTCTCCCTTCCTCTCTCCTCACCCACCCATGGCTCCACACAGGGTGGAGAACTGAGTCCTACTCATTTTGCATTCCTACCCTCTGGCTGAGAGCCTAGAATTTTATAAATTTCAGCTGAATGAGTAGTGAAGTTCAGAGACAAATTACTACATCTACTGGTACAAAGATCTCTTGATTGTTATTATCCACATGGTGCAGTTACTTGGCTGGTGTGGTTTGGGGTAAAAAGAGATTAAATTAGAAACAGTTTCAAAATGATTATGGTATTTGATGGAGAAGCTAAGAATAAAGAGATATCATCTCCTGATTATCAACTTAAGAAATCGCAACAACTCTATTCTCATTAATCCATGGAGGAAGCACCTGCCTCTTGGGAGTATCTTGTCCTGTTTAGTCAGCATGATCAAAGAGGTTTTGTGCAAGAATCATGGAGTATTAGACTGGTTACAAAAATAGTTGCAATCCTTCACTCTTCCCTGTATCCACACCCACTGCACTGGGACTTTGGTTCCTTCTACTAAGAAGTGGAGTCCATTTCCCCACCTTTTGATTCAGGGTGGATCTTGTGACTTGCTTTGGCATAGCATGTGATAGAAGTGATGGTGCTTAGTCCTCTCGAGACCTTGCATATTTCTCTCTCTTCAAGGCATGCAACTACTTTATAAACAAACCTAGGCTAGCCTGCTGGTAATGAAAGACACGTGACTTGGCTACCCATTGACTCAGCTGACAGCCAGCCAAGCACCAGATACGTGAGGCCATTCTAGACCTGCTAGCCCCAGAAATAGCTATCTGATACACACAGAATATTTAAAACCCATTTTTCTGCTCTATTCACTAACTTGATAGTTACATTCTCCCTTCAGGCAGACCAGTCCCTTCAATTACTTTCATATTTTAAAAGGTCCAAAGGGGAAAATAATCAAGTCTTCATATTTTTCTTGACACTGACTTTGAGGAGTGGTTCAAAAGAATCACCTACTTGCCAAATTGCTCGGTTTCTTCCAGGCTTTCTAGCAACTGGAAGCAACTAATAACAGAGACTGGTGTCATAGGTGCATGCCAATCAAAGTCCTCACTAAGGGAGATGCTTTGTACTAAAAAGTGAGGTCCTGGCTCATACATGTTTGCAAGGCTAATTACAAAAGGAATTTAATCTGGGTTCTGAGTTGATCACAAAATAGCAGGACTAAATGTGTCACTACTAAGCTATAGTAATAAATGTTTATTAATTAGAATTAGGATCATCTGTGGGTGACAGGAAGCCCCCAAATAAGTACACCTTGAACAGGATTGCAGTATATTTTTCTTATATCAACATACAGGAAAGGCATTCGGAACTGGATGATTCTTGTTGCCAGGGACCCAGATTTCTTCTGTCTGACTTCCCTACCATAGATGGCCTTGATTCCATGAGCCAAGATGGCAGTATGTGCATTCCAAGCAGAAAGATGGAGGAAGGAAACAGGAAAAAACCCCAAAGGATTCCCACACCCAACTCCCCTGCAACACATATTACACATACACACTGTCAGATAATACTGTTACCATCTTGTGAATTAGCCTCCAGCCACACCAAACTGCAGGAAAGGGGGATCTTTACTCAGAATGGACATGTGCCCAGCTTTAATTAGATTACTATGGAACTGGGAAGACAACTAGCAGTCTCTGTCACAGAATGCTTAACATCATATTTTAAATATCTACTATGTGTCTGTAAGGGCATCCTTTAAGTTTTTAATGAATTGGGCTCTGAATGGTATTTATACAGCAGTTGTTTTTAACCCAGGAAGTACTTCCTCACAGAAACACTATTATTTCTGATGGTTATTTTTCTAGTTCAATAAACAACCTATTTTAGTCTATAATGTGCTTGAAATAGTTTTTTTCTCTACTCAATAATCTCTTATTCCTTCATTTCCAGGAAAAACAATACATTCCAAATGATTTCAGTTCATCTGTCTATATCTCTAGCATGAAAGGCACTCCTAAAGCAGCAAAGGCTGAAGAGAAAGAGAAGCCCTTTGGGCCATGAGGGTGCCCTACACTTATCAGAGAGAATAAATCTTCCTTTCTAGGGCATTAGTCATTCTCAAAGGTTTTGACTTGGGGAACACGGAGATGAGAGATCCAGACCATACTCTGGTACATTCTAACCTATTTATCCTGTATTAGTTGGGGACCTGTGCTCCTAGAGACCACGTGACCCTAGATATACTTACAAAATACATGAAGGGCAGTGTTGAGCTATTCCAGAGCCCAAGGCAGTCCCTCTGGCTTTACTCAGCCCCGATTCCAGCTTTCACTAAATGCAGTGGCTCAAACATTCAGCCTCCCATGAAGGTCAGTCTTTGGCCAAGTCAACAACCAACCTGACTGAGGAGTTCCTGACTATGTATGTAACAAACACATCCACATCCCCAGAAACACAGATACCAAGAAACAGAACAGAGTGAGACAAAGAGACAAAGAAAAAGTAAAATTTGAAAATTCATGGCAGTTAAATTATGTCATTGTATAAATATCTAAGTCATGAGGGATATGGACCACGAGGCATTTCCTGCACAGAGATTTTTAGAATGATTGAATTTGGCAGTCGATGCTGTTTCTGCTCTCATCAAGTGGTTCACCATTGCGGACAGATGTCTTCTTGATTATCGCTCGGAGCCTTGGTACTTTGAAAGCTATTGATTAATGCATCTGTCTTCCCAGCCTTGGAAACCCTTTTACTAGGCTGCTTTGGAGAGGTGGTTAAAAAGCCATCTTATTTTCAAGCTCTCTGAAAATACATATTAGGCTATATAGATAATATTGGAGTGAGTGGGGCTAAAAATTTCCAGGGACAGGTTTTAAATGGACCTAACTTGTTTTTTGTTTTTGTTTTGTTTTGTTTTTGTCGACTTCTCAGAAATTTGCTTTGCTAGCTGGCCAAAGGATATGCCTAATGATGACATAGCATCTTTTAAACTCACTTTCCAACAGGGAAAGGCTGGGTGGCTATTTGTGTATGTGTGCTTCATTTTATAAATAGACTAAGCTTCTTTCAAGAGGTTGGGCTTTGCTGGGCATGGTGGCACACACCTGTGATCCCAGTACTTGGGAGGCTGAAACAGGAGGATCACAAGTTTGAGGCCAGCCTCAACAACTTAGCAAACCCTTAGTAGCAACTTAGAGAGACTCTGTTTCAAAATAAAAAAGATAAAAAAGGCTGAGGGTATAGCTCACAGGTAGAATGGTCCTGAGTTCAATCTCCAGTGCAAAAAAAAAAAAAAAAAAAGGAGGTTGTGTTTTGACTCAACTTTAGTCACCTCAAGGAATGTCCCCAGAATTTTTCTTTGGTTATTTACAAAATGACTTTTTCCATTGTGTTCCACCAAATTGGCAGTCATCAGGAAAAACCCACCCATAACCCTTCCTGCCATTTCCTGGAATTGGCTGGAATACTGTAGACACTACCTGAAGGGTGGAAACAGTTTGCATAGAATTAGGATGAGTAACCTGGGCAGAGGGCTCAGAGCAACTGGGTTGCACAGTGCAAAATTCAAGCTGTTTCTAGCAACACTCAACCTGCCTCTCCTTCAGACATCAAATAAACACAAAGACCCTGCTCAAGCTATTGTTGAACCTTCCTCATTTTTGCTGAGCATTTAATATCATCCAGCAAGACCTGTCCTTAGATTCTGATGCCTAATTTTCCTTTCCTCCTAAGGATTTAGGGATATTCAAAAATATGTATTTCATTAAGTAACTAAGAATTCAGAATATACACATTTTTATACCAATTAAATTGATTAGTTGGTTTGTTACCTTGTTGAAAAAGCAAGGATGATGATCAAAAAAGAAGGGATGGTGATGGATTTGAAACCCATAAAGCTTGACAGTCACCAAAAAAAATGGGTGCTGGCCAGCATGTCAGTCAGTCCGTACTACAGAATACTGGTCCTATCCAGAGAAGGGATGCTTCCCCTGGTAATCAATGTATGGGCTGAAAGATTTCTTTGTTTCGTCTTTCTTTAAAAGAAGTTATAGGCCGGGCGTGGTGGTGCACGCTTGTAATCCCAGTACTTTGGGAGGCGGAGACCGGAGGATCTGGGTTCGCGGCCAGCCTCAGCTCTCTCTATCTCTCTCTCTCCCTGTCTCTCTGTCTCTCTCTCTACTTAGTGAGGCCCTCCGCAACTTCATGAGACCCGGTTTCAAAATAAAGTATAAAAAATAGGGCCGGGGGTGTAGTTCGGAGGTAGAACGCCTCTGGGTTCAATCCCTGGTACCACAAAAAAAAAAAAAGAAGTTATAACTCTTGGTGGCTTGGTGCTTTCTCTTTTAGAGGGTTCATTCTTGTACACCTGATCTTAGCCAAATGGCTGTCTTAGTTAGCTTTCTGCCACTGTGAAAAAATACCTGAGATAATCAACTGAAAAGGAGAAAAGGTTTCATGGTTTCAGAGGTCTATGGTCACTTGGCCTGGTGACTTTGGGCCTGCAGTGGCACAGTACATCTGGTGGCAGGAGTGTGTGGTACAGGATGCCTATTCACCTCATGGTAGCTGGGAAGAATAAAGAAAGGAAGGGTTGGGGTGCCAGTATCCCTGTCATGGTCCTGTCACAGTGACCTTATTTTCTCCAACTAGACCTCCACCTCCTAAAGGTTCACCACCTCCCAATAGTGCCACAAGCTATGGACCAATCCTTCAACACATGGGTCTTTGAGACATTTCAGACACATACTATAGCAGGAGGTCTGAGTGACAGACTTTATACAACTTGGTAAGGCTGAGAATCTATTTATAAATTCCAAACACATTCATCATTTATAAAATGCCTCCAATCAGTCTCTAAGACCTGTCAATTTTACCTCTCAGAGAATCCCAAAGCATCCCTGCTTATTGTCCCCTCAGTCACTTCACTCAAGCACTTATCAAATCTTGCTAGGTTTCTCATAACTATGCCCCCTGCTTCTAGGCATGCCCTCCTAATCCATCCTTCATGCACATACAGGAACGGCTTCCAGGCACAAACATGACTGTGTCACTTCAGTGCTTAAAATATCTAAATGCTGCTCCAGGAAGGATAGAACCCAACTCTTTAACATTTACAGGCACTCTGTGATGTGCTCCTACAATCATTCCCCTGCTCCCTAAATCAGTTGCCTATTCTCTAGCCAAGCCCAACTCTTTAAAAATCCCCTGAAGGCACAACTCTTCCTTATGCAAATGACTTTGTATGATCTACTCCCGTGGTCTGGAAGCATTTCCTGTTTCCTGTCCTCTAACCATCCTGTAGAAACTTATCTAAAGAGCTAAAGAGTTCTCTTGAAATATTCTTTACAAATGTCACCCACCATCTTTGTAAGAACACTCCTGCCCACCCCCACAAAGTGGTGAGACCCCAAAGGGTGGCACAATTTAGACATTTGGGAATAAATTGGATATTTACTCCCGGATTGAGTGGAGCAGCAGAAAGAATGTGAGTTTAGGGTCTTAGGAGGACACATAAACTGGAATGTCCTTGGTAAACTCACTTGGTTATAGTATATGACATTGTTATTTTTGTAAGTCAATAATGGTAGTGGGGATAGGAGGATTGCAGGGTTGAGGCCAGTGTGTAGTAAGTTAGCAAGACCGTTTCACAATAAAAAAGACTGGGGGTGTAGGCCAGTGGTAGAGCATGCCTGGGGTCAATGCCCAGTACTGCAAATAATGATGATGATGATGATAAAATAATAATAATAATAATAATAATAATAATAATAATAATAACAGCAATAGAACATCAGCAGTTTTGTCACAGGAATCACAATAATTTCATAGAGTACTGAGGAGCTCCCAGGTTTGGGGAAGGGAAACTCAACTCAGGACCTTGGGGTCCTTTGCTTCCATGTCAGAGACAAAGACAGAAGTTTATTTAGGAAAGTAGAGGATACATGTTCAAGGGAGAATGTGAGCCACCTCAAGAGTGAGAGAGGAATTTGGGGTTTTACCGTTTTTTATGAGACCCCTGTGAGGGGATGGGTAGGGGTGCATAGCAGGGATGGAGGTCTGGATTTGGATTTCCTCCCAACCCTCAGGTTCCTGACATCTGATTAACATGTTGTGGCTGGGTAGTACCTGAGTTTGATCAAGTGTCAGATCTTCCTTATGGATCCTGTACTTACCAAACATCTTAGAAACTTTTGGTGGGGAGATAGGCCTTTAGGATTAAAGGTGAGGGCCTTTTGGAGATGTTTGCCTAAGGAAAAACAGATACTTTAGGGTGAATAT
Organism: Glis glis; assembly: GCA_004027185.1. Lineage (NCBI taxonomy): Eukaryota > Metazoa > Chordata > Mammalia > Rodentia > Gliridae > Glis > Glis glis. Next base: position 1,211 of record PVJS01017138.1, on the reverse strand, counting down.
AAGGATCATCACAGAGTTTTTTATTGTGAAGCTACAGCTTCTCCTTCCTTCCCTGTTTGTCTCCTTTCTACCTATTACTTTCATTCCTCCTATCTTATTTCAGTTTCATATAGTTAAACCTAGTATAACACAAAATCTCCTGCCTGCCCCATGAAATGCAACTATTAGTTCCAACCTGCTAGGTCTACTGGAAGGTGGTTTAGAATCATGGGTGTTGAACTCAGAACTGGTCTAGAATTCTAGCTCTACTAGCTGTGTCTGACCTTGTTAGGTAGCTGGCTAGCTATACACAGGACAGGGTTAAAATGGCACAGTAATTGCCCTGCCCATCTGTGGTCAGAGACTTCCAGCTTTAGATTTGAAGCTTTAGATTTCCCACATGACACAATCTTGTGCAGTCACTCTAAGCCATGGTGAGAAACCCAAAAAGTAATGTCAGTGGCACCACGACTCAGATACACACAAGGTAAGATGCTGGATCCCCTAAGTCGGGTACCCATGCCCCTGGCCCTTCTCCCTGACCCTGGTCCTCTACTGCTTTTTAAACTTCCTGCCATTATGACCTTAAAAGTTGGGACAGAATTATCAGGGACCCCAGATCCTGCCCCATCCCCCTCTCTACGACCCCACTAACTCCCATAAAAGTCAAATAAATGTTCATGAAGCAGTGTTTGGGCTGATGAGTTATGAGCGTGCTTTACTTACAAGGTTGAAGTAAAACCATCCTGGTTATAAGGTTGTCACAGGAGGGTTCTGCTCCCCTGTGAGGTGACTCCTGGATTGGCATCCGTGTTTACAAGGTCCCCAAGCCCAGGTCACTTATTTGCCTCACCAGCTGACTCTCCTCAGTACTACATAGAAAAACATAACAATGGACCAGTCCTGGCCGCTCAGCCAGGTCTGACATTGTTGAGGGCCGAGACCTGTCCTAGAAGCACACTGAGATTATCATCTTGGACCAGCCCAGTTTGGATACATGGTATTTGGCTGGGTGGAATCTGTCCGCAAACGGACACATTCCAAGGGACCTGGTGTAATCTTCAAGGTGCTAATGGTCAATCCCTCCTTCCCCTAGGCTTGTCACATAATTGCTGATCCCTGTTTGATTAATCCTTACCGAAACCTGAGATAATTGCTGATCTCTGTTTGACTAACTTTTACTGCAACCTGTGATAATTGCTAATTCCTGGGTTTGATTAACTTTTATGATG
>PVJS01017137.1:0-36565 GCA_004027185.1 Glis glis | reverse complement strand
CGCAAAAAAAAAAAAAAAAAAAAAAAGATGCTGTCAGGGTATAAAAATATCTGTTGTTCCTTATCTTGAAAAACATGTGATATTTGTAGATATTTTGCTGTAATTTTTCACATTTTTTGAGCATTCAAAAGTTCTCTTCTTCTAAATTACTAATGTGCTTATGTGTGCTGCTTTCTAATTTCTTTGAGGGATTATCTAAATATTTTGAATAATATTTTCAGCCAGTTATATGAATTGGAAATATTTTCCCCCATGTGTAAGTTGTCTTTCAACTATTTTATGTTATCTTCTTTTGAAAAATTCATTAAGACATCATTATAATATTACAAAATTCATTAGTTTTTTCATGATTGTTTAGGCTACATGTAAAGATGATATATTTATGTATTCTTTAAAAATATTTAACATTTTATTTTTCCTATTCCAGATTCCATTGTTTGGTGAACCAAGAGGTTGGATATGAACTAAGGAATCTCTTAATTCCTATGGAAGTAAAAGTGAAATTTCCATAGAAAATTTGCACATCTGCATTGTGACCTAACACAGCCATTTTTTTTTTAAGGAGGGCAATTTTCCTGAAAATATATTCTGCAGGAAAAACAACAGACAGCCTAGTTTGAGAGAGAAAAATTCCTTCTATCTTAAACCCTGATTATTCTTGAAATAAATCAATCTTCTAATAAAAGTGTACTGTTCGCCCTTGGAGAGCTACATCAATGTTTAGAGAATGCCTAACTTAGGAACTTCCCAGAGCTTAGATTTTTGAGTGACTGGCTAAAAAGTTCATTATGTTCTGGGTCTTCTGTGTAAGTTAATGGAAGGATTTGGGCTGCCAAATCTTTTAAGTAGTGGATAAGACATTTGAACTTATCTCATATAACTGTGACTGTATCTTTCAACCATAGATGTTCTTTCAAATTTATTGAAAAACTATTGAATTCATTGGATATATACAAGAATAAGGCTTACAAAAAGGAATAGGTAACTAATGTAAAAATAAAAAATTACAATTAACTAAGGATTGGCACATTAGCTAAAATATATAATGAATGAATAGGTAACTGATATAAAAATAAAACTTTAGGATTAGCTAAAATATATAATGAATTATAAACAAAAACTTAAAATAGATAAATAATTTCTAAAACTATTAAAACAAGTAATATTAGTGAAGCTAACTAAAGAAAAGTAAAAATTTTCCAAAATAGAAATAAGCTAAAATAAGATACAGGTACATAAAGGACTAAAATAAGTTATATTTATGGATTAAAAACTAAAATATAATCAATGTTATAATACTTTAGATCTAAGAAATTAAGAGTAAATTCAAAAGTACTTAAAGACTGAAAAACAAAATAAGAGAAACATAAACTAAGAAATAAAAAATGGCCACTACTATGCTGAGCATGAGAAGGAGGGAAGGGGGAAGGAATGAGGGTGGGAATTGGGGGAGGGCTAATTGATCGATGTGTGCATGTATACTTCTACCACCCTGAAACCCATCAAGATGTATGATTACAATGCACCAATAAAAAACAGCCAGAAACATGTAGTGTGTGTGTGTGTGTGTGTGTGTGTGTGTGTGTGTGTGTGTGTGTTACTGGGGATTAAACCAAGGGGTATTCTACCTGTGAGCTACATCCCCAGCCATTTTTTATTTTGAAACAGGGTCTCACTAAGTTACTGTGTGCTGGTCTTGAATTTGTGAGCCTCCTGTCTTAGCCTCCCTAGTACTGGGATTACAGGTATGCACAATCAAAGAAAATTATCTTGTACATAGCATTGCTTAAACTGTTTCCTTTGTTATGTCTCTATCCATCTCAATGACATGTACAGGGAAGGGAGAGAGTGGAGTGGCATCTGGAGAGAAACACACCAAGTGTTGTGGGCATGTGTATTCCTATCACTCTATACCTCATTATCATGTACAATTACAACGCACCAATAAAAGTATAAAAAAGGGAAATTAATGAGAAGGGAGAAACAAGTAGCTATGTTCTCAAAATGAGGGAGATGGAAAAGATATATTTAACCTAGTTCACACTTGTTTCAGATTGGACTTGTTTCTAAGCCTCATTCCTGTGGGTACACAGCAACCTTTATTCTGGGAGCGGTTCAGCCCCACTCTCCAGTACCTTCAGAGGAGTAGACACACACGGGCAACTGTAGGCTTCTCCAAGTATGCTTTTCCTCCCCCATTAAATGATTATCTACTGTTATCTACTAAGTTATGCCTTCACAGCTGAACATTTCATGAAGCCAAGCAAAGAACAACTTCTGGACAGAGGATAACAACGAGGAAGGAACTTCCAAGGAGCTTCCAGTGATTTCCAGTACTTGAGTTCCACGTAACAGGAGCGAGGTAACTTCACTGAGTACCTGAGAGATTCAACAGAAACTCTGGGAAGGCCCAACCTTGAAAACAGGCTAATTAACTCCCAGGAAAAAAAAGAGATCTGTATTCAAACTAAGGGAGCTTAGAAATGGGTCTTAAAAGATTACATTGAACTATGAGTAAATTAATTATTTTTCAGAACCAAAAACACTCCTTAAAGAATGACTTTCTAAAAACACTAGATACCCAAAAATGTATCAGCAGAGGGTGAGAAAATCAGTCCATGCAATAGACATACTTCCATAAATGATAGAAATGATAAAGTTGGCAAATATTTTTAAACAGTTATTATAAATATGTTCAGAGAATATGTTATTTATGATAGAAGAATATATGACCCTAATCAAAATCCCAAGAAATTGTTTAGCAGAAATTGATAAGCTGATTCTAATGTTTACATAAAGAATACACCCTACTTCACTGAACTAAAACCTGTTTCACTGAATTAATATCACAGTGTTATCTTTTTAAAATAGTGATGCAAGCAGGATGTGGTGGTGCCTGCCTATAATCCCAGTACTTGGGATTGCATGTTTGAAGTCAGACTCAGCAAATGTAGTGAGGCCCTCAGCAACTTAGTGAGACAATGGTTCAAAATAAAAAATAAAGTAGGGCTGAGACTGTAACTCAGAGGTAAAATGACCCTGAGTTCAACCCCCAGCAACACAGTAAATAAATGAATAAATAAATAAATAAATAGTGATGCAGACTTAGACAATTGGTGATGATGTCAATAAATATCATGAAAAGGTAAGAGTGCAAAACATTATAATAATAAATTAGATATAATAACAAATTAAAATGTATTTTACCATAAAAAAAAGACAGACACATTTTTGCCAATTGAGACAATAGCAATACCAAGAAATATCAATGATGAAGCAGCAACTATAATGTAGAAAATATGCTTGGCACTTTGCACATATTATAAATTTAATATAAATCTCACCAACTTATAACATTAATATCAGTATTAAGAATAGCATATAATCAGCTGGGTACCATGGCACATGCCAATAATCCTTGTACTTGAGAGGCTGAGACAGAAGGATCACAGGTTCAAGACCAGCACCATAATTTAGTGAGGTCTTATTTCAAAATAAAAATTAAAAAGAGATGAGGGTTTAGCTCAGTTGTAAAATGCCCATGGGTTCAATCTCTAGTACTACACACACACACACACACACACACACACACACACACACACACAGAATAGCAAATAATCATACACTACTAATATGTACTCAGTATAGTTCTAATTACATGCAACAGCTCGTTAAATTTTTACAATTAGCCTACTTATTAGGATCAGTTATTATTGCCATTTTCTTGACAGGGAAACTGAAACCCAGAGGGGTTAACTACTTTGCTCAAAGTCACATAAAGAGTAAGTGACAGAGCTTAGATCCATATTCTGTCTGTTTCCATTCTTTGAGAAGTATAGTTTTAATGGTTCATGTGCAGTTGAGGATCCATCCTCTGAAAGGTTTAGTCACTTGCATACAAGTCAATGGTGTTAAATTAGGCCTTGAATCTGGATTTCTCTGAATCAAAGACTGTATTGTTTCTACTTGGTTGTATTATGAGATACATACACTATTAAATCAAGTATTAACCCTGTAGTATTTCAAAATACCAATAAATATTTGCCAAGCTCTCTCTATGTACTCAGAACTTTGCTATAGTGAAATGAAGATGAATGAAAAAAATAATAAATAAAATATACTTATCCCAGGAAATCCTATGAGAGGAAGTTGAAAAGCAGTAAATAGTACAACACAATAAATAGTATGAGTTTAAATATTATTAAGTTCTAAAAAGTATGATAATATCTCAACATGCAGGAAAAGTACAGGAGAAAGAAATCCATGAGAAATTCAACGGTCATGATAAGCATTACAGAAGGGATTAGGATTGAGTGAGAACCAGAAAGATAGTGTAGATGTTGACAAATGAATAGGTAAAGCAGATTCACTCCAAATGAGGAGGGAAATGGCAAGCAATTCAGAGTGAGTCAGACAGTTTTCAGAAATAATGAGAATCGTTAGTTACCTGGAGCAGAAAACAATTGATTATGGAATGAAGAGTTAGTAATTTGAGTAAGTTGCTCACAGGCAAATAAATGGAAACAAACATTTGAAAGTCAGAAAGAAAATTCAGAAAAGAATAGGACAATACTAAGATCTTTGTGCAGAGAATTTGCAAATAATGGATGCCCAATAAGTTAGACATACTATTGCTAATGATATATTAATCCATAGAAACCTATTGAGAAACATCTGTAGTGTCCATCATTCACTGACTGTATACACATGAAATAGACTTAAAAAAAAAGACCCAACTAAGCTCACTTTTATCTAAATACAAACATGGGAGACAGTCATTATGTTAAAATGTGTCTTTAGTTGGACCAGTGACAGATTTAGGGTTTCTAAGTTTTCATATATATGTATATGCCTTTTTCTTCTAGTAACACACTAAAATATTTCACACTTAATGGACTTCAATCTAAATGAACCATACTTTTTTATTTGCTTGTTTGATATAGCTATTTTTCTCCATTATAAAAACTCCTTTTATAATAGCTCTTTTTTAATAAAAATAATTCATCAGACATCAACTGATGAAAAATTTTCTATTTTTGACATTACTAATACACTAAGGATTAAAAACAAACAGGTCAATTCCAATTTCTTTTTAATATCATTGCTTTGGTTCCATGGGGACTGTTCATGAAATCATTATTATATTCTTCCCTAAGGACTTAAAATATTTACAAAGGATGTTCTCAAACCTGAGCCATTTTGGTAAAACAAAAAATCAGACATAAAGAAAAGCAACAAAGCTTTAGGTACAGTTGGCTTATTCTGGGATATTTTTTCTATTCAGTAGAGATCTCTCTTAAAACAAGCATAGTCGTGGGATATTTGTCCAGATTTTACTGTTTGTTCTGTTTCAGAGTCTCAGCTCTTACAGCTGGGCAACTGCTTTCTAAATGCCAATCTCTATTCACAGGAAGATCTTATTACCATACAGGCAGATGAGTAAAACCCCTTCACTATTGAGAAAACAAGTAGTGACACATGGCCTATAGGTATGCAGTGCTTGCACAGGGCATAACTAGACTGTTTATGAATTGCAATGACCTGGGGTGTTTCCATGTGGGGATGGACAGAAGTTGAAGTGGGAAGAGCTGTTTTATAGTAACAAATTTGAATCACAATATCACTGACGTCTGTGGACTTCCAACTCTTAAAGATAGTGTAATTCCAGCTGCAGATGAGAATGTAAGGGGGAGTGGCTGACATGAGAGGAGTATTTGCAAAAGCCAGCAGGAGGTTATGCAGTCAGAGAGGTTTTCCAGGTTAATTGCTGAAAGGAATGAAGGTCACATTCAGAGGAACAGAAGAGTGTTAATTTCAGTGAATGAGTTGCAGACTACAATTAAGTCTTGAAGGATCAGAAACAAGGAGAAATGAAGTGCATGAAAGATATCAAAGAAGTGCTTTAGAACCATGATAAATGGAGACTATATAGTAGACTTCTCTTTTACTTAAAGCATTGTAGAATGTGTTCAGAAAGCTATGGTTACTGAAAGAAGTGTGGATCTGGACAATGTTAACATAATCCTATGCGTCTAACACCAGACGCATAAAAAGCAATTTTATGGACAGCATCTATAGCTGTCACAATACAGTCAGAGAGCCAGGAAGGTATTCTTTATCTTATGGGCTAGTGCATTCTATATTGAAAAGTGACTTATTCAAGGGGCAAGAGGCAGTGTACTCCAGCTTTATTTAGCAACATCAGCTGATGATCAGCAGAGATAACCTGAGAGTGACATTGTGTGCATTTTCTAAGCTGGGTTTGCTAAAGGATTGCTATGGAATACGATAGGAAAACTACACTTCAAGGGGCAATTGTACAAAAGTCCCAGTCAATTAAACTAGCTGTTTGACTAGGAAAATTATGACAAACTGAAAACAAAAGTCTATTTGTAGCCTAATCAAATAAGTTCAACCTTGGTGGGTGCAGGACCTTTCTCTCACTTCAGCAGAGTGTATCATTAAGAACAGTAACTAAGTAGTCCCCAGAAAATAACATAAATATACACAACTATGATAGATAGTGTTAGCTTGGCAGTTATGCCATGAAGCATTGTCAGGAGCAGAAGTAGTCATATCATATGCTTATTTAACTTGAACAATTTCAAATGTGCAAAATATTCTCTTTTTGATTCATGTAACTGTCGATGCTATAAAATAACATTTCAAAAATGTACTCATTATTATGTCATGAAGTACAATATCTATTTTACATTTTTATACATGTTTTACCACCCATATTTTTATGTGTCAAAACCATGATTGAAAGTATACTTTTAGGGGGATTTAAAAGAATGCACTTTTAAAAACAACACTGGTGATGTAAGGTACTAACTTTAATATTTAACTTCAGAAACCAAGCCTTGCAAAAAAAAAAAAATCAACTTCAACATAATGAGAAAAAGAGAAGCTGAGTTGGCATTTAAGAAGGATGCAGAGGATGGCACAGGTCTGTGGCCTGAGAAGACTTCTTTTACTGTGGGATGTCACGGGTTTGGGTTACAATGATTAGACTAGTGATTGACTTAAATAATTTTATCAGATTTGTATCACTCACTTGTCCTATATGTAGTTATGACTGCATATTATGTACTAAACTATTTCATGTTTGGAGATAAAATATTACCTTGCATTCTAGAGTAGGGTATATATTAAGTTAAAAACACATATCAAATAACAAGAAATGTTATGAGAAATAAAGGTAGTAGGGTAGGTACAGTGAGGCAGCATTGGCTGGCCAGAGAAAATTTTTCTTGAGAGGCGACATCTGAGCTGAGAGCTAAACAAAGTAGAGAAATATGGAATATCATTATTTCAAAGGAAGATTATTCCAGACAGAGGAAGCCATAGCGAGAGTCAAAATCAGATTCCTCTTCAGGTTTGTCAGGTTTGTCGGGGAGCAGTGGCCTATGGGTCCTCAATGACAGACTTGCAACATCTAGAACCATGAGATAATATATTTCTGTTGTTTTAAACTACTTCAGTTGTGATATACTTCATTAGAGCAGCCTTAGGAAACAAAATGGTGTACATTTGCATTTTTATTAGACTTTATATTTTAGAGCAGTATTCGGTTCACAGTAAAATTTGGTGGGAAGTAGTACCCAGTGACTCCCCCAACTTTTCAACACCCTGCAGCAGAATGGGTTATTTGTTACAATAGGTGGGCCTACACTGATACATAATGGGCACTCAAATCCCATAGTTTACATGAGGAATCACTCTTAGTGCGCACTCTTATGTTTGGAAAAATGTATAGTGCCATATACTCACTATTCTTGTGTCACGCAGGTAGTTCTATTGCTTTAAAAACCCTCCAGACTACACCGATTGATCCTTCTTTCCTTTCCAACACTTGAAATTCACTGATCTTTTTGTTTCCATAGTTTTGCATTTTCGAGAAGGTCATATGGTTGGAATCATAGGGTATGCAGTCATTATTGAATAAATTCTGCAGCTCCAAAATCCATATGCTAAAGCCCTGCCCTCCATGTGACTGATGCACCCTTTAAGTGGGTAATTAGCATTAGGGTTAAATAGGATCATAAGGTTGGATATCAAATCTATTACGATGGTGGTCCTAAAAGAAATAAGAGAGAGAGATAGCAGGGATGTAAATATACAGAGAAAAGGCTCTGTGAAGGCACAGAAAGAAGGAACCATCTACAATCCAAGGAGAGAAACCTCAGGACAAGCCAAATTGCTCCCACCTGAACTTCCCCTCTCCACAACTGTGAAATAAACACTGGTTATTAAGCCGTGCAGTTTGTGGTATTTCATCATGGCAGCCCTGGCAGACTAATACAAAATATCTTTTTCAGATTGGTTTCTTTAATTTATCAATATGTATGGAAGCTTCCATACTTCATGAAAGAGCATATGTGTCCTTTCATGACTTGATAGCTCATTTCTTTTTAGTGCTGAATACTATGCTGTGGTCTGAATGTATTGCAGTTTATTTGTCCATTCACCAATTGAAGGATATCTTGGTTGCTTCCATATTTTGGCAATATGATGAATAAAGTTGCTATAAATGTTCATGCACAGGTTTCTGTGTGGACATGTCTCGGTTCCTTGGGTGAATGCCAGGGAGATCAATTGCTGGATTGCATGGTAAGAATGTGTTTACTTTTGTAAGAAACTGCTACTACTAAAAATGTCTGTACACTTTTTCATTCCCACCAGTAATAAATGAGGGTTCCTGTTGCTCCACACCCTTGCCAGCATTTGCTTTTGGGCGTGTGCTGGATTCCATCCATTCTAATATACTTGCAGTGGAATCCATTGTTGTTTTCATTTGTGGTTCTCTAATGATGTATGTTTTTGACCATCTTTTCACATGCATATTTGTCATGTGTATAACTTCTGTGGTGAAGGCTACCCTTGTCCTTTTTATGTTAAGTGTTATGAAAATATACTGAAAGACTCTTTGGAAGAGAGAAGTACATTCTCATTTTCATCGAAAAGTATCATTTCGACTAATATATGATACAGTACCTTGGGTGGGAGCAGGGATAGACTGTCAAGAGACGTAGCACAGAAACTATTTTGCAAATTTGAACTGCTGTGTTATAGTCCTGATAGGTTTACCTGAGATGGTAGGATCGGAAATGAGTAGTAAGGATTTATAATAAATATAAATAAATAAATATATATGTATACATATTTTGCAAAAACAGAAGATATCATTTTCAGGATGTCTGGGTTTGGGGTCTGGCAAAAGAAACAAAAAGTCTAAACAAAAGTCTTTAGAAAATTATCCATGGACATTTATGATATATAATACCTACTGAATACTTACTTAAAATCATGGCCACAATTTAAACCCCATGATTAGGTAGACTTATTTAGCAACAAAAATTCCATGTAATACCATTTTCATGCTAGCACCATTTTAGAAAATCATATATAAAATTTTACAAACTTTGCAACATTCTTAATGAATTTAGGAAATTGTTATTTTTATTTCCCCTAATTTCCTGGATTAATAGTCTAAATGTTAAAGAAAAAACAATTGCTTTGGTATGATTCACACCACATGAATTCATGTTGGTGCCTAGTGATCAACACCATATTTGTGAAATGCTCACAGACCATCTGCTAAATAATCTGTTTTAGAATTTTGCCAAAGACCCATGTCAAGCTTATTGGCTAGCTGATATGTAGTTTTAGAATGCCCCTTTTCCCATTTTCGAAAATTACAATAATATTTGTCTTCATGCTTTTGGCACTTCTACTGTTCCCTGTAGTTTCTTTCACTGACTATTATTCTGAAATTACATGTTTGAGAATATTCTGCACATCTGAATATGTAGACATGAACTCTTTTGGAAATTACTGATTCTTTCCATATATTCTTTCCTCTGCATCAGTATTTGAGCAAAATTATTTTAAACACATTTCCCATTGTTGATAATTCATTAAAATTCTTTCTGGAGACTATTAAAGCAAAATAGAAAGAAGCAAGTGTAGGCTATGATCATCAACCAATACTTCATTATTTTGCTATTCAGTGGAATCTCTGCTTGGTATCAGAAATTCATTTCATTTTTTTTTTTTTTTGCAGTACCTGGGGATTGAACCCAGGGGCATTCTACCTCCGCGCTACACCCCCGGCCCTATTTTTTATACTTTATTTTGAAACCAGGTCTCACGAAGTTACGGAGGGCCTCACTAAATAGAGAGAGACAGAGAGAGAGAGAGCTGAGGCTGGCCGCGAACCTGGATCCTCTGGTCTCCGCCTCCCAAAGTACTGGGATTACAAGCGTGTGCCACCACGCCTGGCTTCATTTCATTTTTTACAATATTTCTTGCCTTATCAATTCCAGTCAGTTACCACCATCGTCTATTTAGAAATGGGAATTAATATTTTACTCTTTCCAATTTTGCACAAGTTATTTAAATAATTATCTCATAGGATTCAAAGTTCTGATGGCCATGTCTTTAGATAACACCCTACAACACCACCACCTAATGATGCAGTCTTAGATCACAGCCTTCAACAAAAATGGCAAACTTTTATTGATGGCTATGTGATGCTAAGTATATATTTAGAATTTTAAAGACATTATCTCATTTAGTATTTATGAGGTTGAATCCAAGTTAGTATGTGAAGCAAATTTTCTACATTTGCAGTCATAAGATACAGAGTTAAGATTTATAAATACTTTATGCCACATCTAGGTTCTGAAGAGGTATGTCACAGGAGATTCACAGGAAAGAAGACAGTCATGCATCACATAACAACATTTCAATCAAAAGCAGACTGCATATATAACTGGTGGTCCCATAAGATTACACGGCCTAATGATACCATGCTTGTGTTACTGTGTGTAAGCATACTCTATAATGTTTGCACCATCACAGAATTGCCTAATGACAGATTTCTCAGAGTGCGCCCCATTGTTAAGTGACACATGACTGCATATTTCTTTCAAGACCACCTTCCTCCTCACAATTCCCATATGTTTTCTCCCTGGGGACCAGCAAAGTACAAAACACGTAGCCTTTTACTTCAGATTTTTAAGATGTAAGCAGACCTAGACTTATTTGTTTTACTTTTCTCAACCCAACTCAACATTTCCATGTTTAGTCTGGTGAAGACCCCTTTCCACCAGGCATATCTGTAGAGGAAGAGATAGGTGTAGAAAATGCCAGTGGGCGTTTTAGAACACATGAAACAAAATAGAGCAAATGAAGAAGAATAAAATTCAGAATTGTAGCCCAAATACTTTCTGGGAACTTAACAAAAGTAATTTAAAGTTTCATTAGATAGATCAATATAAAAATAAATTACGTTTTCTAAAAAGTAATATTGAATAATAAAGACATGTTATGATAGATATAATGGACTTGAAAATGAAGAAAACATTTAATAGGCATCGCTTTAAATCACTCTGTGACATTTACTAGGTCTTCTAATGTTATTGTGTGACTATTATCATTAAAGGAAGAACAGATTCAATTTTGTCTTCATTAAACATTCATGATAAAATTTTAACATACCCTCCAAAATATTAAAATAAAGTATAAATTTAACTTGTTGTGAGAGGGGATGAAGAAATAATACCAAATGAAAACAGAAATGGATCCAGAAAAAGAGTAAAGAAGTGCATGGGAAATGGAAAAAATAAATGATAGAAATGACTATAAAAACATTACTAACAAAATTAACACAAATGTAATAAGTTTGTCAGTAAATAAAAAGGTATTTTCCTATTTAACTTAAATATATACAAGAACTACAGCAAGATACTGGCCTCCTGCCAGTCAAATGTTAAAAATTAATGGGAAAAAGACAAGAAAAAACAATTATAAACTCTTATTTTAATTTATAACTTTTCTATTTTACATTAAATAATGGGGAGGAAAACTAATTAAACTCTTGGTCTAATGTATAATTCTTCTAATATTTGTTAAATAATTTGTAATATTAGGAAATGAAGGATAATTATATTATAATAAAAGGAAAGGTATCATCAGAAAAACATAATCATTTGGAACCTCTATGATACCACAATCCAGTTTTCATGCCATAACATATTATCTACCCCAGAATGCAAAAATCTAATAAATAAGTAACAGCAAAATAACTATATTATTATTCATTTTGCTTTCTATATTGATACCAAATTATCGATACATGCTACTGATTTAGCATGTATTCAAGACAAATTTTATCCAGCTCTTTCCTAAGTACATACGCAAAATTTTGCACAATGAATAAAAACTGTATAAATAGTTTTCTAATCTAAAAGCATTACTTCAGTACAATCAAAATTCAACTCAATCATTTATTTGCTTCCAAACCATAATGTGATACCTGAAGCCATATAGTAGGGAAGCATGTTACATAGCAAGAAAGATGCAGCCATGACAGCAGCCTTACCCCTCATCTGCTTCCTCTGTGGGCTCGGTAGCTTCATACAGATTTCTTCCAGTAGGAGACTTTGACTGAGGCTCCAATGGTTTAGTAGAAAAAGAAAATAGAGAAATGTGCTACTATATTGTAATCATGCATATGTTGCACTAGACAGTTTAAACTTTATTTTTTATTTATTTCACCAAGATAAAGCGGTAAAATTAATATTCTAGAAACATCGAAAATTTCCAAAACAAAATTTCAATATTTTCTGAATCCTTTCTGCAAAGTTGCCATTTTGATAATTCAAAAAGAAATGTCAATATTAATAAGATATGATTCTTGCCCATCTATGTGTCCCATAGAAAGCAATGTTTTTTTTCTGGAATCAGAAACACCACAAGTTGTTACGTGCAAACTGTATCTTTTATATTATACATTCTCAACTTAATATCATTTATTTCTCGAGAAATAAGAGAAATAAGCTGGGCATGGAAGCACATGCCAGCACTTAGGAAGCTGAGATGGAGGATCAGAGGTTCCAGCTCAGCCTCAGAAACTTGACAAGATCCTCAGCAACTTAACAAGATCCTGTTTCAAACTAAAAAATAAAATAGACTGGGAGTGTACCTCAGAGGTAGAACACCTTGACTTCAACCCCTCTCAGCCCCCTCCCCAAAAGTAAAAGAAAAAATAAAAAAAATAGCATACCCTATCCTCTCCCTATTTTTAAGGGACATATCCTGCAGCCAAGTCTAAAGCATGACTTTCTAACCATAGATTATATTAATAACATACTATAACAGATAATATTAATAGCAATAATATAAAGGAAAAGCGATTGTATGCTGGCTTCAAGATGTAGAAAAATGATGCTGATTCTTCTCTCAGCAACCAAATAACACACATGCGAAAGGAAATTTAGAAATAGAATTATCATTTCTTAGAAAAATGGAAACTACTAGAAACTATAAAGGTCAATGTCCCCCAGAAATGTAGTGATAATAAGATTAGGCTGATGGAATACTCCAAGACAGGAAACTAGCCACAAGATTCTGGTGAAAGTGACAGATCACTAATTCTCTGAAGACGTTCCATCCTTGGGGGGGAGTAAATTGCCACATGTTTGGAACAAGAATAGGGTGTAGGGCTCATCTAGAAGCTTCCCTAAACTCTGTTGACAACATGGAGGAAAGCAGGAGACTTAAAATCTTTGTGAAAGGTGATGGAGTGAATCACAATCTCCTGCAAGAAAAAAATGGGGAGTGGGTGGGGAAAAAACAAAGCTAAAATACTAAAGGGTTGACAGAATGTCACAAAGCTCTCCAGGCCTTCCTTTGTTTTAAAAGAATTTTTTAATATCCATACGTGTCTGATGCTGATGCTTGACAATTTAAGCTAAGTAAAGGGAATCATCAGATATACTTTTGAAAATTCTACATTATACGAGACTTCATTGTAAACCAAGATCTTCTGTTATATTTTCTTATTTTCAGTCTGTCATCCACAGAGCACTTCCACAAATAGCTGGCTCAGAGAGAATTGCCCCATTCAAATAGATTGCAAAGGAATCTGCAAATTGAAGTTAGGAAGCAAGGAATGTGAAAAGAGATATGAAAGAGAAATAAAAATAGATAATCTTTATAGACAGATTTTGTCAAAGAGAAAATGGAAATCATGATGAATAGTTTCTTATGGATTTAAGTACCTTATGAAAAATTAAGTGTGTTTTCATTTTGAGAACTTGAGGTCAAAATATGATTACTCAAGTAAGAAATATTAAGAACTAAAAAATTTAAAATGCAATCATAACATAATTAACAGCTGCACTTAAGTTATCCATAAAGCATAAAAAGTATTAAGAAAAATTAGGAAGACTGATATCTTTCACTCATACTTTTGAGGGTGGAGAAAATGTTCAGTGAATATTTAAAAATAAATTTAGGGAGATAAATTTGATTAGTCATTGGAAGAGCTATGAATATCTTAATTTTATTGTCAGATGGAAAGATATTTTATTTACTATCATTTAAAGAATTTTTGCCACAAATAAACTATGTTTTAATGTTTCATCATGCATTATCTGTTATTAGATTCTTTAGAGGTAATTGATCCTATTAAATCAGCTGGAGCCAGCAATTCATAAATTTGTTTGTTTGTTTGTTTGTTTGTTTGTTTGTTTTGCGGTACCGGGGATTGAACCCAGGGGCGTTCTACCTCTGCGCTACACCCCCGGCCCTATTTTTTATACTTTATTTTTGAAACCGGGTCTTACGAAGTTGCGGAGCTCACTAAGTAGAGAGAGAGAGAGAGACAGAGAGAGAGAGAGGGAGAGAGAGACAGAGAGAGAGAGAGAGAGCTGAGGCTGGCTGAGAACTCGGATCCTCCGGTCTCCGCCTCCCAAAGTACTGGGATTACAAGCGTGCGCCACCACGCCCGGCTCATAAATTTAATAAAATGTTAAAATTGAACTTACTAGAATTTGAAAACAAGAGTAATTCTAAGGAGTTAGGTATTGGGTAGGCAGTGATGGAATGGGAGAATGGGACTCCCAGGAGGTAAGGATAAAGAAAAATAAAATTCAGACCCCGCATCCCTAAGAATGAAGGTGTTTTTCTGTTGTTCATCGGACCTGAACACGAACAATGAAATGTGGAGGAGTGGAGCCAAGATGTCAGCAACCAAAGGTCTATGTGCACCAACCTTAGACTCACCGGCCGCTGCTATGTATAGACCAGGGAACAAACATGCAGAACAGTTTCATGACTTCAAGGAATCAAAGGCCACAGGTGAAAAATTAATTAAAAAAATGAAAAACAGGGACTTTCTTCATTGGTTAATATCTATACATAAGGGCTTCTAACATATATAAAGCCCTCTATGCTCAGCACCATAATTGGCTACCCTCTTACCCCTCCCCTGTGTGGGAGCTTTAACCCTGCTACCCTGGTGGCTCTAGTGAACTTTGGGGAAAGGTGATGTGCGATTGACTGTATGTGGACCAGGCTACACTCGGGCAGTGCCAGAAGACCCCACTGGACTCTGGAGTAACACCAGCCTCAGTAACATAGCAAGACTCTCAGCAACTTAGCGAGACCATGTTTCTAAATAAAATAGGACTCAGGGTATAGCTGGGAGGTAGAATGTCCCTGGGTTCAATCCCCAGTAACACACACACACACACACACACACACACACACACACAAACACATACACACACACAGTGTGGTTTAATGTTTAAAAAAACTGGTATTTTTTCCTCAGATTAAATTATGTTTTTATTAAATATTCATTTTTTCACACATTAAGAACATTTCAACTGTAAGTCAAATAGAAATTTTGTAAATTTTTACTCATGCAGTACAAAATAAAAATCTCTAATGTAATATTTCTGTGGGAAAATAACCTTTGAGAAAAGAAGCTATTTATCCCATACCTAGAGACAGACATTTTAAAGTATGTGTTTATTTATAATATTGGTTGCATTTCTTTACTAATTGTTTATATATATATATGGCAAAAACAATAAAATCAAGTGGAAATAATATGAAATATTTAAGGAAAAGTTACAAATCATACACCATAATATTTCTCACCCTTCTTGGAAGAACTTTTTATATGTTGTAAATAATATTTGCTTAAATCAGTAAGAAATTTTATTTAAATAATGTATTCATATAAATATGTTGGCATGATTAAGTATAGTAATTAAATGATAAGGGAAAAATGAACAAAACTCTCTAAATAAAACTATTTTCTTCTCATCCCTTCTGATACTCACTAAGGCAACATGAAATTTAGCAGAAAGAAAATGGATGGACCTGGATAACATTATGTTAAGTGAGATTAGCCAGTCACAGAAAGTGATGGGTCATATATTTTCTCTCATATGCAGAAGCTAGGGAGTAATTGGGATATAAGAGGGACTTTAGATAATGGAGGAGAAACTCCAGTGGAGCAAGCAAGGTGGTTTGGGGGAGGGTGAGGGAGAGGAAGAATTAATGAAGGAAACACTTCCACTGACATTACTTACATATGTGAGAATACCAATGCCAATCTCAGTATCATGTATGGGGAAAGGGAAGGATGGTGAAGGAACCAGGGAAAGCCCACCAAGTGCTGTGTGCATGTATGTCACTATCACTATGAACTACATTATGATGTGAGACTATAATTTTATACTTTATAATTTTATAATTTTATACTTTATAAAAGTATAAAAATAATTAAAATAAAATAAACACCAAAAAAGAAATTGGAATGTACTTATTGAACTAGAGAGCTAATGTTTCTGGATAAAATCTGAATATGTATTGTTGGGCATATCTCTGTTTTACATCCTCCTCTTTGTATTAAATGCCATTTCCATGCTGAGGACTCTCATTTCCTGACCTAGACATGTACTCTAAACTCCACATGTTTACATTAATCTGCCATGAATCCCTTGGATGTCTCACAGGTAAATTAAACTGAATCCTTACTTCTACTCTTGCACCTGCCTGCAATCTGTTTCTATGCTGGTCAACTTTATTTCTACTACCCAATTTATTAACATACCTCTACATGAATCCATAGGATCATTTTTTCTTGAAATGTGTTTGAATCTGCCCAATTATCAACTTTTTTCGGAAATGTTTCTGGTTCCAGTTTTGTTTTCTGACAAATCACCTCCAGAGACTTGAGGGTGACTTTTTAAAAATTAAATGTTGCCATGCGTGGTGGCACACGCTTGTAATCTCAGTACTTGGGAGGCTGAGACAGGAGGATCTGGGTTTGTGGCCAGCCTCAGCTACTTAGTGAGGCCCTCCACAACTTAGTGAGACCCTGTTTCAAAATAAAGAATAAAAAATGGGGCTGGGGGTGTAGCTCAGAGGTAGAACGCCCCTGGGTTCAATCCCCGGTAGTGCAAAAAAATTAAAATTAAATGTTATAATATCCCACTCTCTAAAATCCTTTAATAGCTATAAAGGGAGACAGGAATTTACTGTGGTTTATAGATTCTAATTTGATCTGGGCCTGAATATTTTATCTTCTACAAGTCTTCCTCAGTAAAATGTATGATTTTTTTCAAAGTTTCATTCTCACCAAGTGCGGTCCAGCATCACAGCTTGTTCACACGCCTCCATCATCAAACCACTTGTACACTGTCAAAAGTTTGGATAATGAAAGCTGGCTACCATATAGATTAAGAATATGGAGTTTTTGAAGGAGAACAAACTTTATAAAAATAGTGCTATAAAATTATACAAATAAAATAACCATCTAATTTTACTTATCACAGGGCAATATTTGTACACTTTGTACTATTCCTCGAAACTCAAAAGTTTATATTTTTTAAACTTAGGAAGCTCTATCTTAAGCCAATTTATTCATAATACTTACTATAATTAATTATGTTTAAATTATGAAAGATGTAATTTTGCAGGTATCTCTGCTTAACTCTTTTGGTTTCTAAAATAGAATGTATTTTCTTTTTAAAATTATGACTATTCATAGCAGTAATAATAGCATTATTTCTTTTATTAATGGTTTAAGAGATACAATTTAATCTGTTTTTTTCTGCTAGCCATAGTTTGATGGACATTTCTAACTGACTATGTATTATGTAGAATCAATGCCACTTGGTGATTTAGTCTTCTTTTTCTTCCTTTTTTAAAAACATGTATTCTTCTAATAACAAATAAGTGGAGAAAATGATGATTAAATGCTTATCTGAGACATCTGAAATCATCATCGTCTGGGCCATCATCCCTGAATAGGTAAATTTAACACATTTAGGCCATGAGTGTTATGTTATCATCTTTAATGTATTCTGCATATCTGCTAAAGGACAAGACTCTTCATGGCTGCCTGCTTTAAGGCACTTTTCCTTCATGCTTAAATGTAATCCCCTAAAGTGATTATGTGTGAATAATGCAGAAAATTGCACTGTGTCTGGGGTTTTAAAGCCACATACTGAAATCCACTATGAGCCTCGCAATATTGGAGTCGGTATACTTGTACCTTAGTGATACTCCTGAAAAGTATGAATGCAATGAAGAGTTTATATTCCTTGTTTATATTTTCAGTGTCATGCAAATAGAGACCCATCATGGAAACGTAAATATCATGCATGGATTATGCACTCAGACTTTCAGCATGAATGGAATTAATTTAGGAATAATATATAAGCATGTATAGGAATAAATGTGTCATTGCACCAAACTAACTAGAAAACTGATATAACTAGATAACTGTATATTTATATATGCATATGTATCTTTATATGTGTGTGTATGTATGAATAAAAATATATAAAATCATTACTATTTATTGATGGTTTATGGATATGACATGTCATATTAGAATGAAATATCAATGTCTAAGGTAGTGGTATTTTAAATATATTTATTAATCATAATGTGATGTGACATATTATTTATATCCTCTCCAACCACAGTAGTCTTCCATTAAAAAAAAGTTTCTCCTATTTTTAAAAAGTCTATTGTAAAAATTGCTCACAATTTTGCTACTTACTATATCACCATGTAGAATAATTCAACTCATAGTCTGGCTGAAAATGGATAAATTCAGATCAGGTGTTCTATCTAACACTTGAAGTAGAAAAAAGTTTCATTCAAAATTTGTGAGTTTTGATTACTGTATGGTGCTGGGAGAGGCAACCTACCATGAGACCTAATTTGTAAATGAAGTTTCAGTGGAACACAGTCACACTTGTTTATGTATTCTCTGTGACTGCTTTTCTTAATATGACAATAAGGTTAAGCAGTGCACAGAAACCCCATGGGCCTTACCACCTGACCCTTTGCAGAAAAATGTTTACCAATTTCAGATTTAAATGCACAAACAAATTTTCAATAATTTCTGAATTTTATTTATTTATTTATTATAACTTATATATACCATTAGATGTATTAAATCGTTTGCTGATATGATTTTAATTATCTACATTTATCTCATCAGCTTTGTAGTTATTTGCTGTTTCAAATTCAAATTAAGCGAGCCAGGCGTGGTGGCACATGCTTGTAATCCCAGTACTTGGGAGGATGAGACTGGAGGATCCCGGTTCACAGCCAGCCTCAGCTACTTAGTGAGGCCCTCCGCAACTTATTGAGACCCTGTTTCAAAATAAAGACTAAAAAATAGGGCTGGGGGTGTAGCCTGGAGGTAGAATGCCCCTGGGTTCAATCCCCAGTACTGAAAAAAATTCAAATTAAGCTATTTTTAAAATTCTCACTTAAAACTTTAAAAAGCTACAAAAAGTATAACAAAAAGTCCTATCAATGTATAACATATAGAGGAAAAAAATTTTCTTTGATATTAAATTCAATTGGAAGTTCTAGTGATTAATAGTATGCACTTCAGAATAGTATTTAATAAAATTGCCCACCTCATACAGAAACTGTAAATGCATGAAACAATTATTAGGATTTTCAGGGATTTTTACTTTAGTGATTAATGAGACATTTCAATGACTCATATTTAAACTAACTCAGAAAAATATATAGTAGTTATATAGTAATTGTCATTATGTTTCATTAACTCTTTTAATATGAGTATTTTATTCTAAACATATTTTAACCTATTTCTTTGTAAAGCATGTTATTAAATATTTGAAACAACTTTGTAATCATTGGTATTTTATTTCTTTGAGCAAACTATGATAAGTTTTGCCAGAGACAAAATTGTCATGGAGTTTTAATTTAAGTTTAATTAACAGTAACAGAAAAGGGAAATTGTCATTGGAAGAAAAGTCCCACATCAAACTTGGACAAAATATTTCTTAATAATTTAATATTTTATTACATATTTGAAACTTTAGTAATTAAAACTGATGTATATGAAACAACCTTAGTAATAACATAAGAAAATAATTGGCTTAAATAAGACATGAAAGTTTTGGTAAGAGGAAATGGAAATAAAATTTTTTTCAGAATTATTCAAACTATCTATGTGTTGTACATTATGGTAAATTTCCAGGATAGAGTATAATTCTTCTCTAAGTAAATTACCTTTTTAAATAATGATTTCCATAGTATCATTTTTATTCTAAACAGTCTTCTTTTGAGAAAAAAGGTAAAATGGACATTCTTGGTGTTTAAAAATCAATAATGACATTTGTAAACATCATACCTATAATTTTCCAACTAGACTTGACAAAGTGCTTTGTAATTCCATTATATAGTTTCATTTTATAACTGAGTTAGGAGTTAATCTAATTTTTCAGTATGCAAATTAATTATCAATTAATCTATATAGCATCATAAAATCCCAGATGTGCTTAAAGTAATACTATATGATATCCATAAAAATCCCAGTTATAACATCTTATACATATATAATGAATTATTGTTAGGGATTCAAAATTCATTTAAAAAATTTAATGTGACCATGTGGGTTTTAAAGGTTATGAATTTTCAAAACAGCATCATTAAGCAACAGCAACAGTAACAGCAAATATCAACATGATCATTAGGTTTAAATTTGGGGATCCAGAAAATGATTCTAGAGGGAACAATGATTAGGAAGAAATCTAGGGTTTTAATTTAGTGACAAGCCTGAATAGGAACAATCAGTCAGAGGAGAAAGAGTAAAATTTACACCAAATATAAAATAACTTCAGGGGTGATTAAAAAACATTTCAATTAACACCATGCATATAGTAAAGTTGAGTGAGGAATCAAGAGGATTTATAAACATTTGGAAGTTGGAAAAAGGGGTCTATGCATCATTGGCCATATGAAATATGTTAACTAGTGGATCTTGTGTTTCGGAAAAAAAGAGAGAATATGGCCACATTGCACATAAATTAATTTTTGTTGATTTCTTCTAATTCTTGAAGATAATACAATTTTATCATAGGAAATATTAACATTAGTCATAAACTGACATTTATTTAATTTTCGGAGGGGAATTTTACTTTTTTATTTTTCTTTATACTTTTATTGGTGCATTATAGTCTCACATCATAATGTACTTCATAGTGATAATGACATACATGCGCATAGCATTGGTGAGTTTTTTCCCTACTCACTCTCTACTCCCCCCATGCCTAAATGACCATGAAGAAAATGGATTTTTCTTCTGTTCCTTTAAATGAAAGCAAGCTTTTCAATGAAGACAAGAAAGAGGTATATGAAATAAAGAGCTACATTCTAATTTCTTACATAACACAACTGTCAAAGAAAAATATGCATTCATTTTTAACTAATGTATGCATCCATTGCTAGGAAATGTAAGCATATTTTCAGCTTTATAAAAGTTATCATTATGTTCATGGAATAAAAAAACTGTTGGTCTACCATTACAATTATAGATATCTGTGGAATAAGTATAACAAAAACTTATTTAAAATGTGTTAACATTGGTTGTTATTTTATCAGAAAAATGTCATCAGGTTGTGTCAGAGCTGTAGATGTAGGCATTCAACACTAAAAGGAACTTACTGAAGGAAGGAAAATCATATGTACAATTTGCTTACCCTATCTTCATGCCTCTGTAATCCTTAAATCCCTGGGATTACTAATGTGAGATCACTTGCATTTCACTTGAGAAATCTGAGGCCCACATTAAAGTTCAATGAATTGCCACATGAACACAAATGTTTGTATTTGATTCGAAGCAAAGTGTTTGAGACTCTGGCTCTACCAAAATGGTTCCTTTTGATCAGTTGATCTGGCTATCCCAAGAAGAATACAAACTTCCATGGATTTTCTTGACATCACTTGCTTATGAAACATGTAGATAATTAGTTGCCAGTGCTACATTTAGCTGAAAATATTATGAGAATCACAAAAGCAATGTTAACATATCCTTTATTCTTATAGAAAGTCAGAAATTTGTGAAAGAATCAAGAGTGGCAGTAGAGTAACAGTAAAGGATGTAAAAAGTAAGTTACGTTCACAGAGTTCTCAAAGAGAACCATAGAGGCAGGAAAAGTGAAATCTTCATTATATTCTCTCAGAATTACAGGATGAATGTTCTGATTTGGATTTCAGGGACAGATAGGATCTCAGTCTGTTTTAAAGGAATCACAAATACACCAAGTAACCCTAGACTTCTACAGGTGACTCTTACATTTTCTTTGCATTTGAAATTCTAGAATACACACACACACACACACACACACACACACACACACACACACACCTCATGGCAAACATTAATATAGAATATATCATATTTTCTTAATTTTCTGAGTAAAATCAACTAGTATTAAATTTCGCCTAGGGATCCAAGATGGCGAAAGAGTAGGGACCCCTAGATGAGCCTGTCTCAAAATCGCCTCAGGGGTTCTGAACTGAATAATATTTCACATCCAAAGAAGAACCAAAACCCAGCAACTTGAGACTGGCCCCACAGACATCGAGACCACCAGTCACAGAATCCTACAACCCGGCAATGGCAGGATCAGAAAGGACGTTTACAGCCATCTCCCCAGGACCCTGCAGCCGTGGCTGTGGCATAGCCCACCTCCTCTGACAGCAACTGGGGCAGAGAACAGGAGCAGAACTTTGTGAGTTGTGGGGCCATCCCAGCAGCCAATTGTGATTTTGTCTCAGCAGCCAATTGTGGGTTCATCCCAGAGGCTGTCCCAGCATAAGTTCATCCCAGTGGCACCATCCCAGCGGCACCATCGTAAGTTACAGGGCCATCCCAACGGGACACCGCCATGTGCGGTGCATGGCAAGGAAATAGACTCACATGGGTCTGAGACTTTGCAACCCACATGTGCAGAGGTGGGGCAGGGGCTATGGTTAGACACAGCATAGAAGCTAACAGGCAGAGAGCACCTAGAGATATTCAGGCAGGAGGGAACCACAGCCCACAGTGTACAGAGCCCATTCAGTCTCCAGGGACCAACACTGTGTACCCAACCATGCTGGGTAGGGGAAATACCTCAGTCTACCAAGGTACAAGCTTGGAAAGCAACAAACTTGTGCCTGACTCCATTTGGGCGCTTCAAGCACCAACAGAGACCAGAAAAGGCTCACGTGACTACAGTGGCCAGAGCAGCAGAGGTGTCTTGGGACCAAAAGAACTGAACCACCCAAACCCAAGGCTCAGAACTGTACAATTTCTCCCCACCAGACCCGATCATTGGGTGGAGAGTAACAGCAGTGTCATCCTGCTCAGGATGCACTTGGAAGTCAAGAGACCAGAGGCCCAGTAGGGCCCAACTCCATCATAGCTTCAGACTGGGAACTGGACACTCTCACTGCCAACAGAGTCTATACTTGGCATACATGTACACCGGTGACTGACAGTACCTCCCATGATCTTAACAAGAAGATTGGGGGTGATGTACCAGGAGCCACCAAAGCACAGTGAGCCGAGCCACAATTTCAGAACATAGCAATCACTGGCTTTGCTGAGTCTAAGCCTCCTGGCCACAGTGGCCAGAGCTCAGTGTCTGCAGTATCAAGGGCTCACAATCAGCAGAGCAGCAGTGGTGGCTATCCAGCATTAAATCCCAACAAGCAGGCTTCAGGCTCTGAACAGAATATCACAGTCTCTAGCCCAGCGGAATTTGGGCCTGGCAAATCAGAGACTCCTCTTTGCCTGCACTAAGAACTATATCTAGTTAAAGAGGCTCTTGACCCTATTACTAAAGTCAGAAATGAAAAAGAAGACATCACCACAGATAGTGGAGAAATCCAGAGGATCATCAGAAACTATTTTGAAAACTTATATTTCAATAAACTGGAAAACATGGAAGAAATCGACAGATTTCTAAACACATACAATCTACCTAAATTGAACCAAGAGGATTTGGAAAACCTGAATCAGCCAACAGAAACCAAGAGATAGAAACAGTAATAAAAAGTATGCCATCAAAGAAAAGCCCAGGTCCAGACAGTTTTCCAGCTGAATTCTACAAAACCTTTACAGAAGAACTAAACCCAATACTTCACAAGTTATTCCATGAAATCGAAAGAGATAGAATTCTTCCAAATTCCTTCTATGAGGCTAGCATCACATTAATACCAAAGTCAAATAAAGATACCTCAAGAAAATTACAGACTAATATCATTGATGAACATAGATGCAAAAATTCTAAACAAAATACTAGTCACGCGCATTCAAAATCATATTGAGAAAATTGTACACCATGACCAAATTGGTTTCATCCCAGGAAAGCAAGGCTGGTTCAACATACACAAATCAATACATGTTATTCACCACATAAATCGAACTAAGAACAAGAATCACATGGTCATCTCAATAGATGGTGAATCCAACACCCATTCATGTTAAAAACTCTACAGAAAATTGGAATAGAAGGAATGTACCTCTGTTGTGGGCCTTGTTAGTCATCAGCTTTGAGGTCACCTTGGTCCAGGTTGGAGGGGCACAAACTGCCCACCCAAGTGGAGATTTCTGCACGCAGACAAATCTCCAAGAACCATGAGACCGATAAGCAAAGACCCTGATAATTTCCTTGTTTATCCTTTCCTTCCCTGATTCATATGTGACTACCTTGATGATTTCCCCTGACTCACCCCATGACTACTTTTCTATCTCCTGTGATCAATTATGTTTTGGTTATAACTCTCAATAAAAGCAATTCACTGGTAAAAGGATGGCAGGAGAGAGAAGAGATGCCTCTTCTCCTCCCCAACCTCCTCAGATCTTGTAATGTTGACTCTGTTGTCATTCATGTGAGAGACTTCTAATGAGTCAATCAACATCAACACCATCTGCAACAAATGGCGCCACTAAATACCTCAACATCATTAACTCAATATATAATAAAACCAAAGCCAACAGAATATTGACTGGGGACAAACTGCAGAATTCCTTTTAAAATCAGGAACAAGACAAGGATGCCCACTATCACCACTCCTTTTTAATATAGGCCTTAAGACTCTTGACAGAGCAATAAGACAAGAAAAGTATATCAAAGGAATTCAAATAGGAAAAGGAGAATTAAAATTATCCCTATTTCCAGATGATATGATCCTATATATAGAAGACCCAAAAAACTCAACCAAAAGTCTACTAGAGCTGATTAACATATTCAGCAAAGTAGTGGGATACAAAATTAACCTAAAAAGTCAGTAGCTTTCCTATATGCCACCCATGAATTCACTGAAAAAGAAATCCAGAAAACATTTCCATTCACAATAACCTCAAAACCAATCAAATACCTAGAAATAAAACTAACCAAAGAGGCAATTATAGAATTAAAATTATAAAACACTAGGAAAGAAATTGAAAATCTTAGAAGATAGAAAGATCTCCCCCGCTCTTGGATAGGCAGAATAAATATCATCAAAATGGCCATTCTACCAAAAGTGATCTACAGAGTCAATGCAATCCCTACCAAAATACCAGTATCATTCTTCACAGACCTAGAAAAATCAGTCATTAATTTCATATGGAGAAACAAAAGACCCAGAATAGCCAAAGCAATTCTCAACCATAAAAACCATGCAGGAGGCATCACAATTCCTGACTTCAATTATACTACAGAGCTATAGTAATAAAATCAGCATGGTATTGGCACAGAAACAGACACATAGACCAATGGAACAGAAGATACAGAAACAAATCCACAAACTTATAGCCAATTGATTTTAGACAATGGTATCAGGCACATATATTGGAGAAAAGACAGCCTTTTCAACAAATCATGTTGGAAAAACTGGTTATCCATTTGTAGAAAAATGGAACTAAATTCTTACCTCTCACCCTGAACAAGAATCAACTCAAGATGGATCAAAGACCTGGAAGTTAGACCAGAGACTGTGAAATTACTAGAGGAGGGCATAGGTTCAACACTTCAACATATAAGCACAGATAGAAACTTCCTCAATATGACCCCCAAAGTCCAGGAAATTAAAACAAGAATTAAATGGGATAGCATTAAACTAAAACGTTTCTGTACATTAAATGAAACTATCAATAATCTAAAGAGAAAGCCTATGGAATGGGAGACGATCTTTGCTAGCTATCCTTCTGACAGAGAACTAATATCTATAATATACAAAGAACTTAAAAGACTTTACACTAAAAAAAAACAAATAACCCTATCAAGAAATGAACAACTGGCCGGGCGTGGTGGCGCATGCTTGTAATCCCAGTACTTGGGAGGTGGAGACTGGAGGATCCCGGTTCGCGGCCAGCCTCAGCTACTTAGTGAGGCCCTCTGCAACTTCGTGAGACCTGGTTTCAAAATAAAGTATAAAAAATAGGGCTGGGGATATAGCTTGGAGGTAGAATGTCCCTGGGTTCAATCCCCGGTACCACAAAAAAAAAAAAAAAAGAAATGGAAAACTGAATTGAATAGACACTTCATGAAAGAAGTGATACAAATGGCCAATAGATACATGAAAAAATGTTCAACATCATTAGCAATCAGGGAGATGCAAATCAAAACTACTCTGAGATTCCGTCTAACCCCAATCAGAATGACAAGCATTAAGAAGTAAAACAACAATAAATGTTGGGGAGGATGTGGGGAAATAGGAACACTTCTGCACTGTTGGTGGGAGTGCAAACTAGTTCAATCACTATGGAGATCTGTGTGGAGATTCCTTAGAAAACTGGGAATGGATCCACCATATGATCTGGCTATACCACTATGGGGTATCATTCCAAGGAACCATCCTAGATGTCCATCAACAGAAGAATGGATTGTAAAACTATGGGAAATAAACACAATATAATTCTACTCAGCAATTAAAAAGATCAAAATTATATCATTTATAAGAAAATGGAAGGACCTGGAGGACATTATGTTAAGTGAGATCATCCAATGACAGAAAGAGAAGGGTCATATGTTTTCTCTAAAATGCGCAAACTAGGGAGTAGCTGGGATATAAGAGGGACTCCAGGCAATGTTGGAGAAGGCTCAGTGGAGCCAGGGCAGTGGTCTAAGGGAAGGAGAAGGGGAAGGAGAAGGGGAAGAATTGTTGAAATTCATTAATGGAATTACTACCATCGACCATGAGTACCTATGAGAATATACCAAGGTCAATCTCAGTACTTTGTATTGAGGGAGGGATGGGGAGGCAGTGGGGGGGGCACCAAATGCTGTGTGCATGTATGTTACTGTCAATTTGATTTTCGTTGTGATGTGAGATTATAATGCACCAATAAAAGCACCTTAAAAATAAATTTTGCCTATAATATTATAAGCACTACAAAAAAAATTCAAAAATCAGAATGATAATCATATGCTAGTAATGACATTTTTATACTTAATATTTTATTTTCTTTTTAAAAATTTTATTGGTCTAATATGATTCTACATCATAGGGAGAGTAATGTGATGGATTCATATATGCATACAACATCTCTAGGTGTGGTTCCCTTTTAATCCCATCCCTCTATGTGCTTCTTTTCTCCCCATACATGCTAATAAGTTTGTTAGTGATACCATCACATTTTGACATAATGTTATTAGGTCTTTTTCCTTCCTCAAGCCTTCTTTTTAACCTCATCTGTTTTCTCCCCTAGTCCCCTTCCGCTATTCTAGTGTTCTCATGTCTTATTATCATGAAGTCCCTTTTTGTTTCTTATTTTCTTTCTATCTTCCACTTAAAAAAAAAAACATAGGACCTTTGTCATTCTGAGACTGGTTGACTTCTCTTAGCATACTGTTCTCTAGTTTCAAGGCAGTTAGTCATTAATTAGTTAATTTTTAGCTAGACTAATTGTACCACTTATACTCATCAGATAAAATGAAGGAAGTTTTTTCAAATTATTTGTCTAAATTTGAAAAAATATTCTATGGGTAGTCACTCAGATAAGAACTTCTTAGTATATTGCAATCATAGTAATAAAGATATGTTTGATTCTCAGAAGTCTTCTATTATGGCACAATAGGCTCCCCCCCAAAATAATTTTATGTCCCATGATGAATATGAACAAAGGGTGATCTCAAACTATTAAAGGGTATAAAATTGTGAATAAAAGTTCATTTTCTAATTTTGCAAATATTAAACATAATGCAAATTCATCTTGTACCATACCCATTCCTAGTTATAGCTGTATGAAGATTTTTTAAATAAATAGACATTAATAAAAATTAGGGGAATAAAGTCAGCAACCAATAGTCTTCATAGTGCTTAATCAAAGTCATGAAGGTCATAATATTTGAAGAGAAGCTTTAAAATGTCAATTTTGATGAAGCCTTAAAAAATCCTTTTCTTCCTTTCTAGGTTGCTATAAGAAGAGATTTCTTTGTTTCATCCATGTAGTAACAACAAGCCAATGATTACTTCTTTCCAAAGTACCGAGAAAAAGAACCTCAATAATGTCTACAAACATGAGAGTTTTCTGGCACTCAAAGATGCTGAGGGCACATATGGTGAACACATTTAAATGAAACTGCTTGTCTAGAATTGCTGCACATTTTAGGAGATGTTTCATACTGTCTACCTGGTCAGGCACATCATTATACAAGGAACAAGGAGACTTGAAAAAGTTCAAATAACATTATGTGTGTGTGTATGTGTGTGTGTGTGTGTGTGTGTGTGTGTGTATACGTATAATTTTTATATATATATGGAATTATCAATGCCAATCTCAATAACATGTATGGTGAAAGGGAGGGAATGGGGTGGGATGTGGAGGGAAACATGCCAACTGCTGTGTACCTGTATGTCCCTATCCCTCTGAACCTCATTATGATGTATAGTTACAATGCACCAATACAAGAATATTAAGTTAAAATAGCCTTATTCTAATAAATGATAAAAACACCACAAACAAATGGGGAACTTAAACTCCATGAAGTACAATTCGGAACTTAGAATTCATATATGATGAAGCCAAATACAAGTTAAAGCCAGAATTTAATAAGAAGATGATAAAATGTCCACATCTAACGTATTTTGAAGGAGCATTACCCTCACTACCACTCTCTTCCACCACTGCATTCCTCCAACCCTGGTTCTGGTTCTTGATAAATCATACCATGATCAAGACAATAAACTACAAAATCTCTCTGCGTCAATAATTTTGAGGAAAAGAAACCCATTGGTTTCCTTTGAAAAGTTTTCAAAGTTGATACTGTTTAAGAATTATTATTTGGAAATCTGAATCCTAATGGGACTCTAATGTTTGTACATTGACCTGATGATGTTAACCACAGTCTCAGGTTTCTCTAAAAACCTAAGAATGCAACTGTGTAAATTTAATTAGATATATTTAAAATTTTTCATTCACATTTCTTGAATTCAGGCTGGATGTTTTGTTTTGTTTTGTTTGTTTACTTTTTCTATCATTTCATTGCATCTTACGAGACCCGAGTCCTACAGGGATGTTTTACCATCTCATTGTCAATCTCTTCTGCTTTACTTGCCAGAAAGGCCTGGAGCTCAGGTCTCTTAGGCAGATTCAATACCCTCACACAAGCCTTCTTTGGATAATTACGTTAAGTCTCACCGTGGCAACCCAACCCCCCAAACACCATTTTTCTATGCTTGATTTTTTAAAATGTATTTTGTTTTGTTTGCCACTGATTTGAATCCCCTTTTCTACTCCATACCCTCTAGTTTTCTGACCATGTTAGTATATTTTATTTCCCTGCTTTCTCTTTGTCTATGAATTCAGAATGGCACATATTTACTTTGGAATCTAGCAGCACAAGAGATTTGGGGCTAACTTATGAAGCTTGGTATTTGAAAAAGAAATAAAAAATCCTATATTGAGCATCGTGTCTACACATGTGTATATATGTGTGAGCATATATACACATAACTTTTTATACACACACACACCTGTAAATGGAGACTCAGAAAGCATCTTCACGTGTCCCACATGGCAGAAGTATTCTAAAAGGCAACATAACATTTGGAGCATTGCTATGAAAAAATAATTTCCTTGGAGTACCAATATACATTTAGGGATCACTGCTAAATACCCTAGATAAAAGTATACTAACTAAGAAAAATTATTCATGTTGGTGGATATGATAAACATGGTACTATTATTTGCATTCTCATAATAAAATATCAATCTAGATATACATTAGAGTGGCAAATTAAAACAATACATAAAATATTGAAATATTGAAAAGCCCAAATTATGTGGGTGGATTAAAGGTTTTAATTTTGCTCAAATACCTCTCCTTAACCATTAGTAATATACAACTTTATTTAGTTATTATAAATCTAAACATATTGAAAAGGTTTGAAGAACAATAAACATAAATTTAAGTCATTTTAACCTGGGAAAAGAAGTTAAATATTTTTAAAATAGAGAAATACATGATTTTATTAAATTTAACAGCAAGAGTAATAGCTTTGGATGTTATTTTTATTTTGAGATCAACGCTCATAAATCAATATTTATGGTGCCTATTAAAATATATTACTCTTAGCTATAAATTATGATGATAATATTTAAACTTTATAATAGCCACACTAATGTGTGACTAATTCTTGAACAGTTTTCCTGAGAATGTTAAAGAAGTCATTGAACAGCCATAAATCTTAAAATCGGGGGGTAATTTTGGCATGCTGGATTCTTTTTAAAATGTATGAGAAATACTTGAAGTATGTCCCTTTAGTGATATTTCATAAGTTATAAATTTTTGAGAGGAAAATAAACAGGATACTCATTATTTCTACTGGAGATTGTTTCAAAGCTATTTTTATTTTGTTGTATTCAATTATTCTTTTTCTTTTCTTCAACAATTTTATGTCAGATAATATTTAACTAGAAAATTAATTATATTTAAAATTCTCTTGAAGATATATAATTAAAAACAAATTGATTTAATTATTTCTTTGTAGTCACATGCCATTCTGTTTTGTATACTAAAGCACAACCTATGATTTAAATGTATGTTTATATGTTAGTAGGTTTCTACATTGCTGGTTTTTGCTGCACTATTTAAATTCATCATCTTTACTAGGAATTTATTAGAAAACATCACCTTGAACCTTACCAAAGTAAATGCTCTACTTCATTATTTCATGACATGAAAATCAGTTCCTTTAGGGAAAAGAAATTTGCTTTCAATTACATCTTGAGATTATATCAGAGGTTATTTCTTGCTACACAACTTTTTCTATAAGAATTGGTATGCGAGAGAGAGGGAGAGAGAGAGAGAGAGAGAGAGAGAGAGAGAGAGTGTGTGTGTGTGTGTGTGTGTGTGTGTGTGCGTGTTTGTTTCCATATAGTTCCATATTCTTTACGGTATCTGCAGAAGTAGCATGTTAGAATGTTTTCATCACTTGCCTGTCAATGTAGTCTTTTTGATTAGAAAAAAAAAACCATCATTTACCAAGTAAGAAAGAACACACAATAGCTTAGATAGCAGCTCCATATTTTAGACAAGTGACTTGAATAGTGTCTTTAGTTTGAAATAAGCCTGTGTTTTCTAAGGTGCCTAATTTGAAGCAAACATTATTAATATGCATTTGAATATAGTGCTGAAGGCAAAGCATTAAAAAAGAAGCACGTGATAGTCTTAAAACTTTTTATTCCATTCTTAATTGAATTATATAAATTCATATTTCACTCTAAATGATGGTTAATGCTATGTTTAGTAATTAAAATTATTGCTTTTTCATAAATGAGAAAAAAAAATGTTACATTGAATATCAGTGCAGAAATTTGGCATATTTATTTTTTTCTAAAATCTTACTATGTAATTTTGATATATTTGTGTTTTGATATATTTGATAAAATTTACTAATATATTTATATATGTATATTATATTTTTCATAAATTTGATCAAATGAAGAAATAATATAATAGAATCAAATTTAGAGATTAGCTGTGTTAGTTGTACAGAGACGGAAAACAATCTACCTCAAATAAAACATGATCTTTTGTAACTTCTTATGAGTAAAAAGATATATTTCCATAAAATGAGCAATAATACATAACTAACCTGAAATCACACTTCTTACTGGGACTGCAAGATTCTTTTAATATGCCAAAAAAGTGACTTCATTATAAATATCCACATTCGTCTTTCTAAATAATGATGTAGGATGACAGAAATATATCCCGTTGTTTGTTCTAAGGCTATCTTCTATCTTGATTAGTCTGAGCTAAAATAAAAAATAAGTGCATAATTGTCTTTGTTTACTAAAAAGGTAGCAATTACATTTGCATATCATAAAGGCATAGATGAGTATAAATATTATTTAAGCAGAGTTAAAATCCTAGGATAATGTTCAGATGTGCTTTAAAAACACAAATAAGTTCATATTGTGGTTTATTCCTCTCTTTGGTGGCATATGCCATTTTCTCTGGGCCATCTTTGTGTTGAAGCCATGCATATAAATTTCTA
The DNA here is from genome assembly GCA_004027185.1 of Glis glis. NCBI lineage: Eukaryota > Metazoa > Chordata > Mammalia > Rodentia > Gliridae > Glis > Glis glis. The sequence goes on along the minus strand of PVJS01017137.1, from coordinate 3,943 downwards.
CTTAGTAGACAGAATTGAGCATGCTAATGGCTCCACTTAATCCACTCTTAAATTCAGCACCATCTCACTTTTAGGTTTTGGATTATACACAATTATTTGACTATTGTTCTTTTTTTCTTCTTTGCATAAAAACACTTCAGAAAATATTGAGCAAAGAGCCTTACTAACCTGATTGCTATCACAGGTTTATAGTTTTCTTGTGCATGATTTTTAAAATGGACAAAAGAAGTAACCGGTGATGAGAGGACATCTAATGAATAAAGAACAGCATAAACATGTCCAAAATATTGAGCTCACATTTTATCTTTTCTTGATGCAGCAGAAGTTATCAAATCCATAGCATTTTATTAGCAAGCTGTAGTTTTACAAGGAGCATGTTCTAGAAGGCATTAGCAGAGCTCATTTACTTAGAATGATTTTGAAAAGATCACCATTACAAAAAGGAAATAGGAGTAAAATAGAACAATCTGCCATTGATAAAACCTAGGTAAGGAAAAGTCAAAACAAGGGCATACCTGAGGCATTCATAGAATTGAGAAGTAATGCTGTGATATAAAACATTCACCAAAACAGTGATACCAGCTTGGGAAATGCAAAATAAAAATAAAATTTAGGAGAAACATATAAGATTCAAAGATGGTATTGAATAAAACCATGACTTTGGCAATTCTTGACTATTCAGTTCACTAGTAACTGATTTTCTTTTTTGGCTTGGTTGATTTATTTTTAAAGGATCATATACAGTTCATTCTTCCAGAAAGAAGTCATCTCACCTATTGCTTATATTTTATTGGACCCTTTAAAATATTACAATATAATTTGTGTATAGAAAAATTTACTTTCCTTGTATACAATTCCTTGAAATGTGAGAAACAGATAATCATATAATAGCAAACATATTCAAAGTAAAATTACATTACTCACAAAAATTTCCCCTATATCCCTTTGCAGTAAAAAATATGATATATACTTCACAGTAACGTCCCTCCAAAATCCCCTGATACCAAAATTTTCTGGTTGCATTCTAGTTTGTCTCAGCTACAGATTTGCTGTATTGAATCTATGGATAGATAATTAAACTGTCTCCAACCTACTGCTCCTGACTACTTGTGTTTTCTCATGATACTGATGGGTTCTTCTTCAACTTATAAGCTTCAGAGAATAAATTTATGTGCCTTATGTAAAATATATTTAAATGTGTTTTTAAAAGACTAGTGAGAGAAAAAAACTTTAAATATTTCAAAATAAGATGCTATGTGAATATAATGAAATTTCTATATTTTGTTATTTTTAAAGTTATACATATATATTTATATAATACATAACACAAATGAAATAGTATTTATCTATTAGACAGGATTTGTCTAATAGACAAATGACTAGTATTTGTTTATTTACTTCAGACTTAAGAGTTCTCTGCTATCCATAAATTATTTGACTAATATTAGGAAAATATTAGTATTTATGCAGTGGTACATGCCTGTTATCCTATTACTTGGGAAACTGAAACAGAATGACTGCAGGTTCCAAGACAATGCGCAGTAACTTGGCAAGACCCTGTTTCAAAATAAATAAATAAATAAATAAATAAATAAAATAGCCGGGTGTGTAGCTCAGTGGTAGAATCCCCCTGGTTGCAATCCTCAGTACCCCCCACACAATTAGTATTTATTTTTTCCATATTTAACAACTTACTTTTTATTTCCCTGATTGCTATTGATGTTGAACATATTTTCAAATATATATTGGCCATTTGTATTTCTTCACTTAAGAAGTCTTTGAAGATGTTAATGGCAATGACAAATATGTATAACAGTGACTTTCATCAAAACTTTGCTTCCAAGTTTGGAAGTGGCATTTTAAGAGTGCAATAAAGTTTTGTGTTATTTTCCACATTTGCAAATTAAAATTATAACTTATTTTATTTGTAAACAAACCATAGTTGAGCATCAATTCTTTATATATGATTCCAAACATATTATTTTCACTTTATAAGTGAATAAGGCAAAATCTTTCTATTTTTTAATTAAGAAAAGTGGTTGTCACTGATAATATTCTTTCTTTGACTATTTAAAGAACCACAGCAATGAGATTATTCATTTTACCTGAAGTTCTCTGAAGAAGCTGCATCTATCAAAGACCAGAGAGACTTCTTGATTTAGCTGACTAGAACACTGTGATTATGGAGAGATGGAATGGTGCCAAAAGCAAAATTATTTAGGCTATTTTAGGCTTCTAAGAACCATTTGCCTTAACTTTTGTATTTGACCTAACATTTTTATGACTATTAAGTAAACATCAGAATGCATTGTTAAGCTTAACAGACTTCTAGCCTCCACCAACCATAAAGCTAAGAATGCCATATGGTAATATCAGAAACCTATAGAAGAGATTTTCTTGAGTACTGAAGCCCTTTTATCTGATGCCCACAATGATGTCATTTGTAAATGTATTGATTCATAAATTTCTTTTGTTTTGTTTCTATAAAAGTTCATGTAACCTTTTCCATGGTAAACATGCCATCCAGGATAACTTTAATCCATGCTCCTGGTAACTCATACTTAGCTCAGTATTGTAAGCTATGTTATTATTTTCTTAAAAGAGAGTTGTTCTTTTATATGGACAATATTATATTTAGATTAAGTCATTAGACTAAATCATCAGATGATATAATGAGATTAAACTACATTCTGTCTTTCATGTAGTGTGAAAATGCTTTGCTTTTATATTACTCTCTCCAGTATGTTCCCAATTTCAATAAAAACATGATTTTAATTGATCTATGATCTTTGACAATTTTCTTCTGCATTTTCATCTAAAATATCAAATATTTAAAAATATAAATATCTGTGTTCTGAGTGTACTTAGATATGGAAAACAACCAAAACATGGTCTCGGTTATTACAAGAATGTGTATTGTAATCATGACCAAGATGGAGTCATTATTCATTAACACTACATGCAAACTTTATTCAATTTCTGCTATCTTAGGACAGAGAGACATTAGTACAACCTGGAAATCATGGTAAACTCCATTTACCATGGAGTTCAGTTAACTGTGTTAGGGTTTCAGGTCCAAGACATTGTGAGTCTGGTCCAGGTCTTCAGGCCTGACCTTGACCGGTGCTCAACCAGAACCGAAGGTGAGGAATTGCCCCAGGGCTACCAGCAGAGCTGGCTGGGTCTATGTTCAGCCTTATAATCAGGTGTTGGAATGGAAAGGTGGAAGGCTCCTTGGCAGAAGAAGCTGCATGTTTTTAGTCTCAAGTTCTGACAATTAAAGGGACTAATTGGTTGCTAAGGACTCCACACGGTTGTCAAGACATTACACCTGGGTGGCAGGCATTGTGCCTGCCTGCACACTGACTATCAGGTCTGGGCTTTGCACCTTGTGCCTGGTGCCTGTGTGTTGCCCTTGATACCCTGGGTGTATTGTGCCACACCTGTGTGCGCTGTGAGAGTGAGGCTTGTGCATTGCACATCATGCTGGAGTGTGGTGAGCCACATCTAGGTGTGCTTTGGGAGTTTAGTCCCTCTTTGGCTTTAATGAAGCCTCCCCTTTTTTTAAAAAAAAGACTGTCTTTCATATAATCTGTTAATTAAGACAGTCTAGTGTTGTTCTAGTAATACATAAATGAACAAATAATAGAAAGTACTTATATATGCTTGTGTTCAGGCTCAGAGAATGATGGCCCCAGGTATGATCACTTGACATGCTGAGTACTTTAAATTAAAGGAATTTGAAAGGCCTTAATAGCTGCTTTAGAATTCAGGTGCCTTTAAATATACTGTTATTCTAAACCGGGCGTGGTGGCGCACGCTTGTAATCCCAGTACTTTGGGAGGCGGAAACTGGAGGATCCGGGTTCGCGGCCAGCCTCAGCTCTCTCTCTCTCTCTCTCTCTCTCTGTCTCTCTCTCTCTCTACTTAGTGAGGCCCTCCGC